>QYTT01091592.1:10104-33297 GCA_006980735.1 Dasypogon diadema | reverse complement strand
ACTTTCTAGCATAATTTTACCGAAGTGTTTTAGCCTGAATTCATTCAATATAGAACATACAGCAAGGAAGTGCATCAAGTATTCATCTTCATTAGTGTTACATAAAGAACACAAATAACACCCTTTAGAACGCCACGGTGACGCGTTCAACACGAATTATCCTGCTCTACATTTTAATATGTACCTTATCTTCTGTGAGCTGTACCTTTCGCTGAATTAAGTCCTAGCCCCTAGATTATAATTTAGAATATTATATAATTCATGACGAATGCTCTGCCTGCCTTTCGTACTTTAAGTCAACAACAGAGCTCGCAAACTTAATTTTTAACTTCATTCAAGGAATTTTCAATTCAAGAGAAGGAGAAGAGTTCATGGAGATATAATAGTGTAAAATTAGAAATAGTAAACTAAGATAATCATAAGAAACAAAAGTAGGAAAGGTAAGTAAAAAATTATAAACTAATTAGTAAAGCATATTCATAGTGTTATATAATATTGGAAAAAGAGAATAATAAGTTGGATTAAATATGAGAATATTAAATAGACTGATGAAATAAATGAAATAAAATAAAACTACTTATAGTACTTATATATGAACGCAATATTAGAGAGAAAAAAAAGAAAAAGAAAAAAATAAATAAAAATGGAAAATGAAGGAATAATGAAAAGGAAAAGAAAAGTGAAAACAAATGAAAAAAAAGAAATACATAAATAAAATAAAAAGAAATAAGAGGCATGATAAGTATACATGGGTAAGTTACATCATGAGAGGAAGGAAATTAGATTAATTTAATTGATTGATCTCATTCAAAACAGACTTTTTAAAAGACTGAAGGCTACCTTTAAATAAGTCCATATGACAAAAGCGAATGTTGTGCATTTTTTGCAGCCTAACATAAGGAGATTTTTCTTTTATATTAGTTCTGCAGGTGGGTAATTTAAATGTGTTAACATGTCTAGAAGTACGGCAAGGTACATTAAAATTTATCCTACGCAGCAGATCTGGGCAATCAAATAGATTGTTTACTATCTTAAACAGAAAAGTGCTATCCAAGTATGACCTACGATTTTCCAAAGATTTCTAAGAAAATATCTAAAGCGCCTCAACTTCATCGTAATATGTAACCTTCACTAGCATATCATAAGGTAGTCCTATATACCACATTGAACAGTTGTGCTATAGGATATGTATGATATATATATATATATATATATATATATATATATATTTGATATCTGCCTAAAAAAGGGGTCCCATGTCATATTAATGGAGTTCTTGGCACTTAATAACTTTTTTTTCTAAATGTTTCTTGTTTCTTGTTTTGGTATAACAGTAATGTCTATATACTTATATGAATTAACTATTTCGATATTCTCCGCATCAAGTGTCCATTTATCTGCTGCGCCAATTTTTCCGCTCTTACGTAATATCATGACTTTTGTTTTGCTTAAATTCAATGGTAATGACCAGAATTTAGAATGCGTTTGCAAATTGTCTATAACCTTTTGTAAGGTCTTTGGATTATCCGTTAGTAGTGCCGACCCCAATCTGGACATAGATAAAAAAATAAATAATAATCAGCTGGGGAATTTATCGGAAATGGACAAAGTTCCCAACATAGTAAAAAGTCTCCGCGAATTTTTGGACAGGTAGGAGAGTCTAACTCCTGGAAAAAAGTGTAGAGCGTATCCTTAGAATATATGAAAATCAAAAAGGAACACCAAAATATTATGGCATTTTAAAATTGTTGGTCAGGCTGATACAGCCTATAACACTCCTTTGAATTTGGAGCGAATTTCCCGTTGCCTTAACGGGTAGCATTCCTCCTCCTATTCCGCCGAGGCAAATACAAAATCCTCGGATCCCTGCGCATAGACGGCCCTTCGTTCCTGAACTCATGTACTGGCAACAACAACCTTTTTCTTCCAACAATTATCAGCATCACCAATCCTTTCGCCCTCAAAATCGACCACAGGTACCACCAAATCCTCAACCTAGATCAGAGCCCACGGAAATAGACCAGTCCATTAATTAACGAGCAGTAATTTATCAAAATGGACCTCCCTTACAGCCTCAACCCTACAAAAGGCTTTACTCATAGCAGATAAATGGGCCAAACAAACAGCAACACATGTACCATACTCAAGGCTCGAAATTATGCAAAAGTTTCGAAGATTACAATAAAACCCTCAACGATGTCGACAATGTACAGGATGAAACCCTCATCGATTACATGGGAGGAGAAACTAACTACAATACTCCATTACCATCTGAGGAGTCAGATTTGTTTTATCCAGAAGATCAGCACAATCTTCATTTTTTAGGGAAGTAAGCTTTTCGCTTCCCTACTTTGAACACAAGGCGAAGAGCGGAAACGTCTTAAAATTTTTAATCGACACAGGCTCGAATAAAAACTATATTCAGTCGTGTTGTGTTTTAAGTGCCATACCTAATGGAAATCCCTTTTCCGCAAATTCTGTCACTGGCAATGTTAAAATTACTCATTAGGCAAATCTAAATTTATTCGGCTCTACATTCCCCAGCCTAAAATTTTTCATTCTTCTTGAACTCAAATCGATTCACGGAATTCTTTTAAACGGCAGCCTGAGAGAGAGTTTTATGATTAATAGAGGAAATATAAGAACCGATAAAACCACCAATAATAACCCAGTGTACTCTGAGTTTTACCCATATCCGGCCCTTAAACCCATAGTAAACGAGGAAATAACAAACCTATTAAGAGATGGCATTATCCAACTATTAAGGTCCCCCTATAACGCACCTGTATGGGTGCTACTGAAAAAATAGATTCTTCAGGTGAGAAAAAGTACAGATTCTACAACGTGTGTTTACACTTTGTCGCGGTGGAGGAGTTTGAGGATCTTAATGAGGCAGTAAGGTATGTCGGGTGCAGCGAGGTGCCAACATAGTTCTGATGAGCTGTCGGTCTTCCATGCCGAACAGGTTATTGCTGAAAGATCAGGCCAAGATAGATACATGAACAGGTAATCAAAAAACAAGCGGAGGCAAGTACCCCAGCTAGTAAATCGGCTAAGCCGAGAAATCCACCCTCTGCGGAGGTCGGCCCCACGGATTCTGGGGGCCATTTACATGACGTCAGTAGTTCTGAAGAGGTCGAAGAGATGCCAGAGAGCGAGGTGCACAATGCATCGCCGGAAGATGACAAGAGGTCAACCGGGCTTACGGATGAAGGACAAGTAATGACAGAACAGACCGAACAGACGGGGCTGTCCAAGGAAAAAGAGCGGAGGCTGCGAAAGCAGTGAAGCAAAAAAGAAAACGGGACCGACGCAGGCGAAAACTAAAGTCTGCGGAGGCTTGTAGCATGTAAAATTTGTAAACCCCGCGAAATTTAAAGTAACGTATCTTTTTTAAATATTCAAACCTACCTGCCTTATCAACCGCGCCTTGGAAACCATTTTGGATGTACCTAATGGCTTACAATGCTTACAAGGCTCAATTTAAAGCTTCCGTGCAAGTTCTAAAGCGTTCCAAAAAGGCTGGTTGAGAAAAAAAAGATCTGGGCCCCTTCTTCTAAAACGTGGTGTTGAGTGGTAAAGAAGAAAAATTTATGCGATCACCTAAAATTTCATAAAGTAAAAACCGCGATTGAAATGACGAAAACATACAAGCATTGCAAAGAAAAAAAAGACAATTAAGGCAACTAAAAAGTGTAAACCAGAGAAAATTAAGATTTTGTAAAAAGCACGAGGTGGGAAAAAACAAATAAAGTTGTTAGTGACCCCTCACAAAAAAAGGGTTAGAGCTTATTGTACTAGATTTAGTCTATTGTTGGCTAATTTGTGTGTAATATTCATAAAATTAGGGCGTTTTTATATCGCTAAATTGCAAAGAAAGAAACAAGGGAATTCATAACAGACGGTATGTTAAAAAGGGTTAACGATAAGGACTGCATGGCGACGAACAAGGAAAAGAATCTCATGGAGTAAAGCATTAAAGGAATCGTACGAAGACTTAACGAAGACGCAGATAACTTAATAGATAAGTACACCAGTTCATTAGTTATTTATTGAAGAAAAAAAGAACGTCTTATAGAATAGTGTGGTATTTATTTATGTGTTTATTTATATATGTAGATAAGTAGCATTTAGAATACGGTTAGGCATGCATGAACAAATAAAATCTGTAAATATATATTAATATAATTTAAGAATAACAAATTAAAAACGATTATATTGGCCTGTTAGAATTTGGTGTTTTCGTCATTCGTAAATTGTCTATTTTCTCGAATTGCTTACTCATAGATTTGAAGTTACCATCCTCAATTTCTATTCAATATTCAACTTTCAAATTAACCGCGCAGATCGAACCAGAGATCAAAAGCTTTTCTCGACGCTTATACGGCTATCTAGAAATCTCACAAGAACAGACGAAATTTTTCCGGATTGTAAATAAGCAACGTCATCATAAAAATTATTACATCATGTAGGCTCAACCGGGATCACGCGGTTAATACACAGAAAAAGTAGGTTTTAATTTTTCGAAAATGTTTATTTGCAAAACCCATGACCCAAATCACATCCTATCAGTGCTTCGTCTTTAGCAAAGGTAAGGTAAAAGTTGGTCAACTAAACAAAGCTATTGTGTCGCATTTTGGTATTTCATATAAGAAGTGACGTCTCGCAGAAATAATTAAATATTGCTAGTATCAAGTAGCTCGGTCTAAATGTGATAATTGTTTTTAAAAAGTGTATACAAAGTGTTCCTACGCTCCACGCTCCATGGCGTATTGAAATCGACAAAAAACGCCAAAACAAGATTAGGGCTCAAGGCTAAGTGAATAACATCAGTGTATATGAGGAATTAACGTGAGTCCGAAGGTATTTAAAATCCTAGTGTAATAAGCTATTCTGACGATCAAATTCCCTTTAATGTAATTCTTTATTTGAGCACGCGTCGCCGATGTCATACACGTAAATTTATACAGCCCAAGTAAATAAGTTGCGCTTTTCAGTTAACTGTTTATGTGGAGTTAGATAGGCTCGTATTCAAGGTGAATTGAACAAACCAACATGGTTCTTCATTGTGATCGCACCCGATAAACGCCGACTCGTTCTTCTACAAATTATTTAGTCTCATTCCTCAGGTATACATTGAAATCATCGATCGTGTAATTGGACATAGGAATTCCTTCCGGTTGTTGTGACCAGAAATAGCCAAGGTCACAATGGAGTCTTAAACGTATCTGTAACCATGGTTTGTTGTTGACCCATCACTTGGTACCCTAATCCAGTGCGCATTAACAAGACACTGCTACAGTTTCTATAAGTTTCTTAGTTCGTTATATTGTTATAAAGAGATTTCATATTTTTTCTTGAACGGCCTATTATCAGCTGGTTTGTCTATTTTCACCATTTTCATAAGCATACACATTTCCTGTCTGAGCTACGGACTGCCTAAAGCCAAACAAGCACTTGCTACATACTTCCCACGATTCTCCATATCGCCACAATTGTGAACAATATGATTAGGAAAGTGTTAGACCATATCCCTAATAGCCTGGTTAAATATGAAATGGAATGTCGTGGGCAATGCCCCAGATACCATGGTGGAACGACATGCTATCAAACCTGCGTAGGTGGGCTAGGAGGTTATTCAATCATGCTAAAATCACCAACCAGTGGGACGAATATAGGTTTGCGCTCACGGAATACAACAAAGAGTTGAGGCAGTCTAAACGTGAGTCCTGGAGAAGGCACTGCGAGGGTATTGAAAATCGCATTCAAAAGGTCCTGGCGAAAGACACCTCTAGCGAAGTAGGATGGCACCTTCAGGGATACCCAAAAAGAAACCCTGGAATACTCTTGGAAGTACATTTCCCAGGGTTCATAGCTGACACCAGCTCGACTCTATCGGCTAATGATGATAATGGGATCAGACCGAGCGGTAGGTCGAATAACCTGTCTGGGGTCATCTTTGATAGGGAAAAGGTTAAATGGGCAGTGGCTAGCTGGGCGGCAGGAACCCGACGGATGGGTGGGGAACAGGGCGTCCACGATGGACTGGGCGGTCTCCCCGTCCAAAGGGACGCACGGTGCGAACGCCCTTCCGGAAGACCACCCTATACCCCAGTCCTCAAGGGTCATCATTCAACTCCTGCGATAAATCGGAAGGTTTTATCAGAAGCTGTGAGTAAAGTGTGCTCCGCGGGCACCTCTTCCAAGAAATCTTTCTTCTAGTGATAATATAAGTCATATACTGAGCTCTGATTTACGTCCACCTACTTCATACCTTTCTGCCACTTCCAATGCGATTTCGGTAAGAGCTGATAATTCTGATAATGTCGATGTTGCATATGCCTCAATGATGGAAATCCGCGATCCTCATCTTCAGGTACGTCGGTCGTTCCTCAGCCTTTGGTGTTGATGGTTCTATTAACATTAGAAGGTGCGGATGTTGGTGAATTCCTGCTGTGAATTCTGATTAATTAAAGGGATTTCGGATACGCATTCTGAGTCTAATGATTAGACTGCTGCTCATCACAAATGTTGGTATTTTAAAATTATTGGAACTGCATACAGCAATGATACTTCTGCTTCAGATGGCTTCATTTGTCACACTTGCATCCGGATACCATTCAGAAAAATCTGTTGGATTTCATTTCATCAAAAATCAGAGCTGCTTCTTACATACTTGTTTGTGGGCGTCTAATTAAACCGATGCAGACACTATGTCCTTAAAATTCATTACATTCAAACTTGGTATACCAGAATATCTACTTTCCACACTGCAAAACGAAGATGTCTGACCATATGGAACCTTAGTCTGCAAGTTCGTTAATATCATGTTAATGCCATTGCTCTGCGATTGAAAATCAGGATTGTGTAACTTCCTGTTTTATCTCCGACTGTGATGAATAATATCAATTCACAGCCGTTCTCATGCAATTTCCAGAACTTTCGCGGACTAAAGTGAACGATATATTTCTCAGTTCATCTCAATATACTTGTGATGTCATTGATCTTGTTGAAGCATGATTGATTCTATTTATATTGCAGAATGAAATTATTTGTGTACTTTGCATATGTAGGATATTACAAATCGATTGTAATGCTCATTGGTGGTGCAGTGCTAAAAGTTGCGTCATTGCAAATAGTACGATGGTTTGCACACTTGAAGATCAGCTGCAAATACATAAGAATAAGTAACCACGGAGAACTCACTACATATTCATTACTTTATTTTCTTTCCTAGACTTGGGGTATAACATAATTAACTGAAATTAATTGAAAGTCTCATAGTAACTGTTAATTTCACCTGAAACAATTAAAAATCATCACAATGATGTTTTTATTTTAAGTCTGCTAAACAAATTAATTTTATAGCCTTCTTCTTTGTTTACCAGACTCTTATTGCCAGGTATGAATCATAACCTAGTTTTATTATTTTTGAGTTGTAATGTGGTTGAAGGTACTACTTGAAAAGGGATAGGGGTAGCTTGATGCGGTTTTCTTTGTGTATCTGTAATATCATATCTGTAATGAAAATATTTTGTGATAAAAAGAATTTTTCTCGGAATTTTAACCTTAAAAAACAATTTTTCCCAAAAACAGTACAGCTATTATATTTTTTTTACTGAAACAAATAATATATAATAAAACCCTGTATATATCCCTATAGGGCTCATAGCCACTAGAAAATTGCAAAATCTATAAACGCGTTTAATTTGTAGAAGGGAATGTAATGAGTCCGGGTTCTTGCCCGTTACTTAGGGCGGAAAAATTGATTGAATGAAAAGCTCTGATTTAGCCCATATAATATTTATTTTTAGGAATTCTGGCAATTTTAAATCTACCTACACCTCTACTTAACTAACTTAACTAGGAAAATTCAGGAATGGGGAGGTACCTCGAGGTTGTTACAGGAGTCCCACGTTGCGACAGCTGCTGGAACAGGATTCGAAAGTTTCCTTTTAAGGTCAAAAACGAAAGCCCAAGCTGCCTCTTGAAACGAGAAGGCCGCTTCTCTTTTTAGATTCTTCACCTTTTTTGATTATTCAACTTTTTTTGTTGTTAGTTTTTCGTTTAAGCTTTGCCCACTTCGCTTCACACCTTTTCCTCTTTCCCACTCTCCTACCGGAAGTCCCTCTTCGTTCTTTTCTTTTTCCACAGGCGGTAGATGGCGGGTCCGTGGTTTTTGGGTTTGGTATCTTGTAGCTGGACCAGATATAGGGTAATTTTATAAAGTATATTTGCGTGATTGAAATTCTCTTAATTTAGTTCTAGATCGATTACATAATTTATGTGAAAATTCTAACTAAAATGAGTTTACTGAAAATTTCGAGTACAAAATCCTAAGAGCCTAAAGTTATGCATTATGGTTTCTCTAACTTATTAAAATCAAAGGTTTCGTTCAATCAATTTTACTTTTACGATAACAATATTATTAGTATTTGCCCACACAGTCACAAGTTTAAGAGGGTTTACTATTAAGCCCTGTCGACGTAAGAACGCTACCATTACAGGAACAAAGGATCATCATAAACATCGTTTGCTTGCACAGATTGATAAAATGCGCAAAATTGTTTCTTTTTTGTTTAGCGTTTTTCCTGCTAAAGCGCACTATTAACTGCTTATTTTATAACTTATTTCGAATCTGTATAAAATCCCTTTACATTTCACTTTCACTTAATACATCTACTCACCTAGTAGCGAATTGGTATAATTGGAACTTTAAACGAAAGTGAAACTGAGCCTTGATTTACGAAAAGTAACATATATCTACTGAATATTCTTGTATATAACATCAGAATAGAAGCAACACAGCAACACCATATACATGTGTTGGTACTTTTGTTATTTGTAACAATTTTTGGCTGATTATTATATAAAAATAAAATCAAGGCAAATACAAGGATCTCATTTTAAGGCAGTTTTCGCATCAATTCCTACCTTGACTGGAACTAAGTGTTTACTTTTACAACTATGCCGGGGACCTGGATCCACGTGAGTTTAAACAATTTTGAACTTTAAATTTTTAATTAAACCAATCTTAATACTAAATAACATTAAATAAAAATTGCAAGGAATTTCACAGAGAATTTTCTTTAACGTATTCGATAAGGCAGGGGAGAATAACGTACGATTGCTGAAGGATTACTCAGCTACCGTTGAAAATATACACCCCAGAGGAGCATTCCATTGAAATCGAGATTTTATCATTTCTATGCATACAAAAGAGCCAACAATGTGACTTTTTGGTGCAAATCTCCTTTTAGAGTTATTGTACTCCTGATGATAGTATATACCCAAAGGTAAAGAATCCACTAAGGCAAAATGTGCAGACAAAACCATTCCCATGTCATTCGCCCTCGTTTCTTTTTATCTTCGGCGAGTATCTTATCATCGCGTTTGCTATGCACAGTGCGTACAAGGTTAAGTGATGAGCTTTGTGATGTTTGCCTAGAGGAAAACATATCTTTTTAAGCTCTCCTCAAAATCTCTTGGGTGTGTACTCCCAATTTCTATGTAAGGTAGGGTTTCTCATTAAAGCTGTCACTGGCATCCAAAGCCAAGGCGGAGCAATTTCTTGAAAAAAAAAGAATCTCAGAACAGAAAATGATGCTTAATCAACAAAATGTTGACTACCTAAACGGATGACTCCTAGAATATGTAAACAACTACATTTTTCTAGCATGCCGCTAGATTGGGGAGCCCAAATTACCACACTTCCCTGATTATGGATCGGTAACATTTTTTGTTGACTCAATAAATATAGATACCTGCCAAACTCCTGCGTACCTTTTAATATCCTGGCTTGAAAAGGCCTCCACAAAAGGTCCCCAATAAAGCTTAATATATGGCACATATGACAGAGAGCCTACTTCCACCCTTGTACTCGATTAACTCGCATCAATCACTTAAACTTGAGGGTGGTATACGGTATACGTTTAAATTTCTTCATTAATGGTAATTTAGTTTTTGCTTTTATCGGGTTATCGGAGACTGTACCTGGATGCATCCGCAACGACTTCCGATCTGTTAATATCCGGTACGCTCCAGCTTATTTTTTATTGATGGCAGCTTAATGAGTTCCAATCTTGTTGATGGCTTCATATTTTATAATTTCTCATAAAAGGGGGGAAACATTTTCAACGGAATGCAGAGACCGCAAGCGCTTGATAAAAAGAGGAACTGTTTCACTCCAAAAATATTAATCCTATCAACTACATATTTCTGGGCTTGAGCAAGCCGGCATAATTAACTGTGTAATGCAGAAATTATTGATGGCGGTCCTTTATGCCGCAAATAATTTTAATCTGTTGGGGTTTAATATGTCAGTACGAAAATAATTCTGTGGTGCAGTCGGAAAAATATAGTCATTTAGGAGAATTTCGTACTATGAATATAAAGAAGTAGATTGATATTTACTTTTTAAGGTTTTTTAAAATCTACTTATCTGCACCATAGTAATTAAATATACACTAAATTAATTGGAAGAGATATGAACTATTAAAATTGTTTGGTCTGTGCTTGGAAAATATTGTTTCTTTTTACGTAGGTAAACAGTTTCTAATTGTAACATAGATTAACGAGGATAAAACCTACATATAGCCTTTTAAAAGTCTAAATTTAAAGTTAAAGTCGGTTAGTGGTACATTTTTTCTAATTTAATAAGAATACAGATTTAGGTGAAACGCCTTTGGTCTGTCTGTGAATGGCTCTAAGTAAGTCTAAAATAAAACTAAAAATTAAAATTATAAAAATTTCTAACATTGATATTATACCGAAGAGACGGTTTTTGGAAAGGAAGCAGGTATTAACCACATATTGAAATTGAAATATATTTATATAAATATTATCATAAATCAGCCTTATATTCAACAGATATATGCTAATTATAATCATCACTTAATCTGTATTTTACATTTATGTATAGGTAAGAAATATCTTCTTCTAAATGTTTATTATACCTTCTATGATACATAGGGTATATTAGTTTTGATCCAACCTTTGTAACGCATAGAACTAATAATACTAGGGCAGAATGAACTACATACATATGCTCAGAATGTGAAAGCAAATCTATTTAAGCATGTCCGTCTGTCTGTCCGTCCGTCCGCCTGTATACACGATAACTCGAGAATGAATTGAGCCAGAAGGTTGAAATTTGGTATGTATTTTATCTCAGAAAATTTTTAGGTCTAAGTTCGAAAAGGGGGCGAATCCCCCCACTCCTTCAGTAGGCCGACATATTGAATTTTGGGAATTATCACTTTGAAATTTTGTATAGATGTGTTCTATGAGACTCCAGATCGAAAAAATGAAAACAAGCCACGTCTCCCCACTCCTTGGTCCGACCGCCATATTGAGTTTCCAGATTATTGGATATAATTCGAAAAGGAAGCAACTTCTCACTCTAAAATTTTGAACAGAAGAGCATTTATATCATACTAGTAAGATCCCCTGTGCAATTGCACAGAAGGCAAGGGAAAAGATGTTGAGCGAAGTACTTAAAACGAACTTAGGAAAGAGTGGCAGTGAATAGAACAGTAAAGAGGACACTGTCCGTTTCTTTATAATCTTATGGTAGGGTAAACGGTGCAGGTTTTTGATTATCGAAAGGTATCCTCACCATAGGTTTCATTTTCTCGTGTTAAGCGAACAGATAGGAGAAGAAATGATATAAATTAGAAAAATGACAATGATAGTTAGGCAAGAGCTTCGCGGAAATCTATGTTGTCTGTTATGGCTTCTTTTAGAGAAAACATCTTGTTTCGGTCCGGGTAAAACTTGAATGTGAAGCGCATCGGCAGGGCCCAGGAAGGAAAAGGCAATTGTTGGCCCTTGAGGGTCTTGAGTTTTATTTTTAATTGCATAGGCGAGACGCACGGGGAACTGATGGATACAAAAAGTGAAGAGAGGAACTAGGAAACCTTGTGAACAAAAGTTCACTATTACTTTTATTATTATCATAGAGGTGTCCGTTTCCCCACCACCCAGCGATAGGGTTCCCAGTGAATATCTCTGTAAGGAAATATCCCCAGTAAGCCTAATCCACTTCACACGATAAGTAAAAATTTAAAAATTAGTTAACACTGTATTATTTTCTTTATGTTTTGATTCAAATTGTTATAAATCACGTTCACATTTGTATGCATGAATTGTAGAAATCATATCCAGAATTTATGTAGAATAAAATAGCCCGATACAGTCATGCAATTAAAAATATGTATAAAGCCAAGTGTATATTATGTATGTACATAAAATTATTATATTATAAAATGAGAGCTTCATTGTAAACTAAACTGCCACTTATTCTGTCCACTTTATTGCATTACTTTTTCTTTTTTGTTGTCAACATGTATTGTGTAACATTTAAGTACACGAAAATAATTCTCAAAAGTTTTTTGAATTTTTTGAATAGATTTTCTCCACAGCTTTAGGCTTATTACGTACACGTAATATTCAGGAGTAAACTACTTATGTAAATAAGAAAAGTCTTCTCCACATGGACGCTTAGGGTATGTATAATTTACATTTAATTGTGAAAAAAATATTTGACGTGAAAAATATTTACACAGAGTTTGTTTACATAATAAATATGTAATCTCTGCCTATTATCACGCTTCATGAGTGAGTTCTCTTCAAATTAATTTTAAACCGCATTTTTCCTAAAAGAAATTTAATGATGTCATTCATGAAATTCAATATATTAATAAAAAAAACATGAAATCTTCTACATATTCGTCAACATCATATATATCATGTATGACATAGGACCTGTTCAAGATTGCAGTTTCCGCATTTGACTGCACTCATGCGCGTATAGTTAACTATATACACTACGAAAAAATTTTTTGGAGGATTTTTATAGTATTTAACAGACAGCATCCCTTTTGCTTGGATCTCCGTATAGGTTAATTACATGCGTAGAAATTGCAGCCAGCTGCAGAAAATGCATTTTTCAACAGGCCCATATTGTAGAACAATTTTTCTAATTGTGATAGGGAAATATTCTTTGTTAAATTATTTTCGGAAAAACTCATTATTTACATAGTTAACTACATACATAGAAAATGCAATCGGCTGCAAAAACTGAAATCTTGAACAGATCTATACTATACCTTCTTTATGTTACAGGCCTGGATAGGAAAATCTTTAAATGCGCAAAAGTAGTACAATTCGTATTTAATTTTACATTGATTCTTATGGGAATATGAAAAATTATTTCATTCAGTTCGCCTTGGCGCCAAAACTATAAGGCCTATGAAAAAACTAGGATACCGTTTAAAACAATGAAGTCTTAGGAAAAAAAATTGAAATTTTTTGTTCAAATACACCCGTTTTCAAAAATGTGGTTCGATTCGCAACATTCAAGCCAACCTGACCAAAAAAAGTTTTCAAGTTTATCACTTGACTTGATATAAATGTTGCGAAATGAACCAAATCCATGTATTGCATATTTACTGGCGGCAACACTGCCATTTTTCAGTTTCTCCCCATACAAATTAGACATTGTGACGACATGAGAAATAAATAGTTACCTTCTGTCTGTTCTAAGATGTGGAATTTCCAGGCTATTGTCTTTGCGACTGTGCCTGAACTATTTTCTCAACCGGTAACAGTGTTTGCCTTTCAGCAACATCTCCCGATGCAACTGCTTCATTTAGAGGAGGAATGTTGCCAACGGTTTTTCTGGGTTTGAACTGATCCTTTATAAAAAGCATGTTTGGGTAAATTTTCCACTGCGAATGTTCCACACAATCACCGGAATCACTAGAATGTTTCAGAGATAATTTAAGGTTAAGTTAAGCATTAAAAAAATTTCAGATACTTTTCAACAGGAATGCCATTTTGATCATTGGCATTTTCCTTTCGGATGGATCATACAACAATTATTGAGCAATCAGCTTACGAAACATGTGAAGCTATTTGGTCAGTAATTCAAAAGGATTTATGTTATTCCCCAACACTGATATGCTTTGAGAAGTCGCCGATGATTCTGAAAACAAATGGGGGTTTCTGAACTGCACTGGCTGCATAGATGGGAAGCATATTCGAATCAAATGCCCTCCGAATTCAGGGACAAATTCCTTTAATTATAAGAATTTTTTCTCTGTTGTATTGCAAGGTGTATCTGATGCAAATTATAGATTTTTGTGTATTAACGTTGTAGGTTTCGGAAGACAAAGTGATGGTGGGGTGTTTACTGTATCATCACTTTACCAACATCTAGAAAATGGGTCTTTTGTTGTTCCTGCAAACCAGGATCTACTAAACACCAATGTGTCACTCCCCATGTTTTATTAGGCGATGCGCCTTATCCTCTTAAAGTTTATTTAATGAATCCGTACCCCCAGAGGAATATCACCAAAGAAGAAGAAATTTGTAATAATAAATTATCTCAAGTAAGTCGCATTATAGAATGCGCATTTGGAATATTGGCTAGTAAATGGAGAATTCTTAAAACAATAAAAATGTATTTGCTTACTACACAACATAATGATAGATTTGGTAGGTATTGATGGTTCTACTCTGCTACAAATAAAAATTGCGCCCACCACAAGTTATACAGAAAATGATCTTGTTCTAGGCATTAACTTTAATCGACGGGCTGAAGGTAGAGCGTGCAATGTTTGAAATGCATTTAAAACTTATTTCAATGCCAAAGCAACAAAATATTTAATGAGTACCTATGTAATTATAATAATAAAGAACAAAGTGTATTTGTACTTATCAGAACTCTTTAATTCATGTGCTACTTCCAACCAGAATTTCCTAGTAACATCCCTATAGTGGTGGAATTTTGTCTTTCTATCCCACAAATCTCGTCTTTCAATTAGATTTTCAAGATCCATTTTTAAATATAAACAACTTCACTTTCACTTCACAATAAATCACTTCAAAATCAAACAGGTTAGATCGCTGAACATGAGGTAAAAATGAAATGAGCGATTTTAGCGATAGAAACAACTGAAAAAGCATCCAGTGCCACCAACTTCATCTATTTCTTTCTGCCAGATCTTTGTCGCTGAAATCGCTTGCAGTGTAACCACAGCCTTAAGAAACTGGAAAAATAATACCCAACAACAAAAGGCCCGGTACAAATACAGGGAAAAATGGTGTAATATAAAGGATAATTGTGAGGATTGTTATGCAGTGCACAAAATATACATAAATAACAAACACCAAAATCAGCACTTGCATTCCAGGCAATACAAACCACGCAAGCTTTTACTTTCGACGATGCTAAAAATATAAATGCAGATAATAACACAAGAAATGGTTTGCCATATTTACATCAACAAGGACAATGTCATAAATTTACGACATGACGCAGAAACAATAAACGAAGGGTACAAACAAAAACATAGTAATTTTAGATAAGTTAATAAGTCAATAAGTAAGAGTATTGATAGTATAAACATATAGTGTATACTGTATATATAGTAATAGTATCATATTTATTGGGCAATATCATCAAATATTCACATAATAGGTATTATAATGATTAAAGCAACATGTAAATCATTTTAATCTATTACCATACTACATTAATTTGGCAATGTGATATAAACTACACTCTTCATAAATGTTTTGAGTGGTTCATAGTTCTTGAAATAATTTGAAACAAATTCAGTTCTGAAACAAAATCATCTATGAAACCCTGGTCTTCTACTATCATAACGTTCATAAGGCTGTAAGTGAGTTCTAACTTTCTTGTGGGCAGTGACCAACTGTAGCGAAATACGACCAACAACTTGCAAGACTCGTGTAGCTTGTTTAGCTGAAATAAGTTCGCCATTGTAGGATTTTCAAGGGTGTGGAAGAAAACAACACTAAGCCATAAATAACTTCCAAGATGTTTTGTTAAAAACTCAAATGCTTAGCTTCAATCACATCAGACTAAATAATAAGTTTTGAGAGTGAGCTATTAAATATTTATGTGGCATTGAGGCTTACAGGACAAATTTTGGGTAAACAAATTACGAATATCCTTCACGGGAAGAACCTAACTCCTTTTCTAATTTAACTTTGTAGGAATTCACACTTTACAACTTAGCGGCAACAATTCATTACTTGTAACTGAAACTTTGCGGTGACGGATTCTTAGTAACTGTTAATGATGCCGGTGACTGTGAACTCGTTTAGCATCCAGCGATGGATTGCAGTATAAGTAGGTAAATAGGTACTGACGAGTGTTTTGTTTCTGTTTGTTCAGTTTGTTTCTGACTTTACTTTCTTTCTTATCTCGTTTGGATTCCACATCCCACCGTCTTGTGTATCATGTATGTACATCGTACAGAATATCTTCCACGCTTATTTCGAACCACGCTTTCATAGAGTTGCCGACCTTTTTGGCCTACCTATCGTTACATCTATTAGCGATAACTTCATACGCGCCGTGGAAAGCTAGATAGCTAGTAATTCCCCCAGCTTGTATCTCTTCGCAAGTTTTCTTTCCTTCATTGAGCACCTAACTTTCTCTTCTTTAACTTTTGCGATGTGCCCTTTAGCCTCCAACTGACAGACATCGTGATATTTTTCTGGTAACGACCAATTTCTCCCCAAAAAGCCCTTCTGTGCACCTTACGATTTCAATTAGACATCGAAACTCCAAACATAAGTTGGAAAGGGGCTTTTCGTGTAAGTCGATTTGGTGTTGAATTGAGGATTAGTTTTATTTAGAGGCCATTTCCGTGCAACTTCGTAGTAGTTATGATATTTCTAATAGTTTGATTTTTTAGGTTTTTTCAATAGTACGGTGCCGTATCCTGTGGATACGGATCCTGCAAACCGAGCAAAATATAGGCTACTAACGTATATGCAATTTTAGCTTGTTTAATCCGTCATGTTCTTCTTGACCAAAAACAAATAGAATATTCTGTCGAGTTAAGACTGTCAACGCCTTAGTTCATATATAAACATATTCAACATAAATTTACGACAAATTTCTAAGAAACTTTTCATTTGGTTGACAGTAAGTGGAATGGTCTGCCCTGACTTAATCTTCAGAGGGTTTAACACATCCATTTCCAACTATATTCGCCCGTTTTATTTTTGATCTAATATTTGCTGCCACGCACACTGTATTCTTTAATTTCTCTGCGTTTTTATTGTCGCTAGATGACGATGTAATGATATTGGTCTAATAGATTAAAAGATTACAAGCGTCACTTATTAATTGGTGAAGTACTATATTGACGAATCCATAGAACGCAGCTGATGAACCGAACGCAGGAACATCTCACTTGACTCCTCGATGTCGATGTGGAAGAACCCATTTCAGAGGTCTAGGCATTCCTAAGCACTCTGCACCTTCCCGAGCCGAGGGCGTGTTTCCGATCCGCCACTTCCAGCATTGCCTCAGCGTATAATATGCAAATGTCCGGGCCTGGGCGGTTCCTCGCCTTGTGTCCGGATTTGCCGCACCTAAAGCAAAGGTGCGCCCTGTCTGGTCCCTTATATGCACCGAAAAAGTGCCAACACTTTCAGGTCTCTCTTGATTGATTCAGACGCCTCCATAACAGTAATTAGGCCGCCGAGGTCTTTTATGTCGAGCATCTCCTTTGGTTCTTGTCACTCCACTCCCAAGGTATTCCCGAGAACTTCACCCACAACAGCCTTGTCGTTGGTCTTCGGCCCCAAATAGGCGAGAATTTCATCGCGTTGCGTCTGACGGACGGCTGTAACCTCCACACCCCTGTCCACGTCCACGATCGATCTTATAAACGGTCTTGATCTCAATGTCCGAGTTTTACTTCAATATATTGTGAAAACGAAAGTAAAATCAATCCCAGAAATGAAAATCAATCTCAATTTCTCATTTTTAGGAATATGGTACAAATCAGTACAACTTAAAATTGCATATAGATAGAATTAGGTAGGTGGTGTCATCCAAAAACTAAACGTGGAAATCGGAGAGAATTTAAACACGTAACATAAATTAATGTAAAATTTAATAATGTCCTCGAAATTACATGTAAAAGCTCAAGCGGAATATGCTTAAGAGACAAAACAGCAGTATGTAAAAGGATTAAAGGAGCCAAGAAGTCGAATTCAGGATGATAGAGAGAGTGAATGTATCTTGCATTCCGTTCGTTTCGTACTTTATCTGTAGCAGGCTTTTAATCAAAAACATTTTCCTTCAATATTTCATTAAAATTGAAAGTCGATATAAAGTAATTGTTGAATATTCACAATAAACCTGGGCTCAAATTTCGTATTTCTTCTTGCCTCATTCCACAATCTAACATTAGGCCTAAGTATTCACGCTAAAATTATGGCTAGTATCGTCAATATAGTCTATCATATCTTTTTTAATAGTTTTCTTAAACAAGACTCTTAAATTTCACCATCCTGCTTTAAAAATGTTAAACTCGTATACATTAATGGATATGAGCTCAATAGAATTGAATGCCGCTGAAGGTTTAATGAATTTTCAGTTTTAACCCGATGCTATCATCACTAGCAATAACATATACAGTTTCGCAATATTTCAGGCTATCCTTATCAGACAAATTTCTTGATTGAATATTCAAATTTTATTTTAAAACGAACCTTCCAAGGGAAGAATGTGACTTAGCAATTTTAGCAATTTGTGAAGTATCACGCAAATTCAAATGAAATTCTAATAGCCTTTTAAATTAAAATGAAATTTACATGACTATAAATTTGTAGGTGTATTTTCATCATGAAATAAGAGATAATTTCGTAAAATTACTTATATCCGTTGTTTTGCCACTTAAATCAAAAATGGAGTAACGCGATTTTGTAAAAAATCATAGAAATGTCGCATTAAAAGATTCGATTATCTTTACATTTGTCTTGTGCATTATAAAACTGAATACATTAGGCTATACTTCTCTGTTTTGGTAAAATAACCTGGAATAGCTTAACACAACCGAACAAATCCAGTGAGTTCAAGAATAGTTTTACACTTCTATAACAAATTGCTACAAAATCTATCTGAAGCAGGAAGATACCATGTTTTTACAGGTAGGTATTAAATCCGTTGGGTACCTTCTTGCTTAACAGTTACTAAAAGCAGGTGCGCACCTAATTGGTACTATCAGAATAAATAGGCATTGCCTGCCATCAAAAATATATTTTGATGGAGAAATCACTTTTGCAGTCTAAAATATAAGTATTTTGTCATGGAAACAAAAGAAAGCGGTATCCATGCTGAGTACGTGAGATACGGCAAAGACGATAGTCAACAAGAAAAAGACTATAATTAGTTTAATTCAATTATGAAGTACTCTAGATATAGTGGGGTGGGGAAAGAAACAATAAGTAAGAAATGAATTGTCCGCGGCTGCTAATTCTTATATATTCATAGTATAAATATTTTTTCCATTTGCGAAGTTGATTTTACAATTTTAATTTTAATTTGGAAGTTTTCTTGTAATACCGTGTGGACGGTTGTTACATTCTTCCAGGAAGGAGGTGACCTAAAATGAAATGGACTTAAAAAAATGCTAATAGTATCCAATAATTACCTAATTGTGTGCTGTCCTTTCTACTATGTCCTGTGCGCCTTGATTCAGCAAAGATTTTGTTTTATTTTTCAGATTGCGATATTTAAGTTATATACTTACATTGACAGAAGATAGATTTATATTGTATAATTTAGTAGGTCTAGAGATTGGATTAGGAATTAGATTAGGCTATTTAGGAAATAGAATTCAATTTAAAGTAAGGGAAAGACGGATAGGTTCGCATAAATCTAAAGATAGCACAAACATTTAGGGATTGCTAGGATTAGCTAACAATTTAGAGAATAAAATTAAATCAGTTAAAATGAATAAATTTTGAAATGTATGAAATGGAAAATGAATAAAGAAAATGAACTTACTTCTAAACATTTTTGAGGTCGGCCAAGGTAGTTCGCGAATACCCTTTAGATTCTACACCAGCCCGTTTATCCAGGCGAAGAACTAATTTTCCTCACATAACCTCTTCACCGATAACATAACAAACGCTTTTCCTAAGAAAAGTTGAACGAGCCCGCAAAAATTTTATTAACGCTGGGTCACCCGTAACCCGAAGTAAATGCTACAAATAAAAGCACTCCGAAATTCAACAGAAAAAGCAAAAACTTAAAAAACGTGCCGATAAATGTCAAAACTTTTAATTTCGCCAAAAATTCAGGAAAGCTAATTTTCCCAACAAATTTAATTAGTTCCCCAGATTCTTGAGAGCACAAGTAATTATAAAATTATTAAAAATAAATTTTATTAAAAACAATCGGTTCAAACCGATTCAAATTTCCCTCGAAACTTGGCGAAATAGTGGGCGGAAGTGTCAATAGGGGGGTGCTTTTCCTATAAAGCTTCGGTAGGTGAAGCGGGTGACCTCAGAAATGGTGTGAAGGTCAATGTGTGTAGTTGTTGCAGTTGTGAAAAGGTTGTGAAAAAAAAGAAAACAGGGAAAAAAGGAAGCAGAAAAAAAAGAAACGAAAAAGACTAGATTGAGGTGAAGCGGGAGAAAGAAGTCTTAGTGAAGCGCCCAGAGATCACAAGAAAATCAAGCAGACAGTGGGAAATCGCCGTCGAGAAAGTTAGGCAGCCAGTAAGGAATAAGAGACTTAAGGAGGAAATGATACAGTGTTCAAAGGGTTAAGCTGAGGAAGTGCAGGGACACGACAGAGGAGGAGGAATAGGAAGGCAGGGAAAGGGGATTGGATTCCGGGACCCCGTATTTGTGACAGAGAAACACGAAGAGATAAGTACTTCTTCCTTTTCTTTTTTTGCTACTTTGTATATAAATATAATTACTTGGATGGTTTTGAAGTGAATTTGCCTGATTCGCACTACCTTGCGGCTAATTTTTCCTTCCATTATCTTTTTGTGGTTAAGGATAAATAAAACAAAAATCTACAGGAGTGAATAAATCGTTTCATTTGGAGTGAATTCGGGGTTGTTTTATTGTGGTACTACAAGCGTAGATAGTGTTGTGCAAATAAAACACGGTTCGCGGTTCTCCTTAAACTGCGTGGCGCCCCGAGGTAACGACACAGGTGGAGGCTCTAAAGTTTTAAAGTTTCGCGGATACCCAGCTCTTCTCCAACGCTGGTCGAGAAATATGTGCACTTCTTAAAGTACACGTAACACGGTGACAGAAAGAGTGTCGCACAGTTATAAAAAAATTTCTTACTCTCCATTAATTAACAGATTATGTGTTTGTATAATATTTGAAATATAAATTACTTACATTTTGTCGTTCAATTGGCGAATTGATGACGTTGTTTACCGAAAGTGGGCATCAATATCTCCGTGACTTTGGAAAGTCGGGGGTGGTTACGTTGGACATCTCGGAGAGCTTTGACAGGATTCTTTCACAGCATCATTGTCCTCTGGTGATACTATTTTATAAAGGTGCATCGGAGAGCCATCGTTTCCGAATTTTATTGAGATCTTTTTTTCCTTCCTCTCTTGGGAATTCAATTATGTTTAAATATATTATTTAAATTATGACCTAATGCATAGTATTCAACTATTAAATTCGAATTTCTATTAGATCACTCTATTATAATTTATCAAACACATAGAGTTTTCAGTTTTAATGGACTTGTCATTTAAAGCTACTTCTTGGTAAACCTTTTTATTTGTTTTGTTATCCATTACCATTGTAATTTTAGCTACTATATTTCTTTATAAATAGTCTGAGCAAAAATTGAGATAAATAGACTTAGCCAGGAAGAACTGATGATATGAGTTTAAGATCAGTGGCCTTCCAGAAGGCAAAGTGGATGATACGAGAATAAGACTAAGAGAAGCGCTGAGGATTGAAAGGAAGGGTCGTCCTTTAATAATGACATCATATCGTTTTTCCTACACTGAAGATCGTAAGGCAATAGCAAATTTAAAGAGATATAAGGGCTGTAGGCCACGTTTTCTGGAGACTCGGATGCAACGGAATTTAAAAAGATTGTGACTAAAATTGAATGGGCTTTTAAAAGAGAGCAAAGCCTGAGGGAGACAAATAAAAGGATGGGAAAACTCGCCTACGAGCAAGCTTTTTCTGAGTTTAAGGGCGCTTAAGCTGAAGGTGGAATGTACCAATAGGGAGGACGATAGTTCCGAAGAAAATGCGGACTGGTCAATAACGGGAACTGTAGTGAAAAATGCTAGTCTGGGAACGCCAGTTTATAAATGGGAAATTAAATTTTCCAGCGAGCCAAGACAGTCGCTTAATTTCTTCCTGGAGCGATTTAATGAACTTGCGGAAGCTTGAGATGTTACGCGAGACCAACTATTTCATTCAGCTTTGGAACTATTTTCGGGTCGAGTAATTTTGTGGTGTAGGGCGAACAAGACGAAGCGCTACTCCTGGAAAAACTTAGTGCGGGAGCACCCCTCTTTATTATGACGAGAGTCTATTGGATGAGATAAAAAAACGCACTTAAAGGAAAGATGAAAATATAAGGATGTACGTCACTATAATGACAAACATGCCCCCCACGCTTAGTGATCCTTTGATAGAGGATCAAAAGTCACAAATAAAAGAAACGTCAGTAGTTACTTCGAAAAACTGTTCTCCTTTTTTAGATAAATGAGCTTGGAGACAAATTGGTTCAGAAAGTTATGTGAAAATTATTTTTCTTTGAATAAAAGGTCTCAAGGTGGCGCCCAACAGGTGATCAGACACAAAAACCTGCACCCTTCTTCAACACCTAGCCGAAAAACCTATTTTCTATTGGGGCGTGTAACAAGGACACGAGTATTACATGTGGTAAATCGTGAAGGTATTACCAAAAAGTTTAGAGTGCATCCAACATCCGTATTTTCGAAAAAGTTCCAAAGCCGCTTGTTGGTAAAATATTTATTTATTAACAAAGTTTACAAGATAGTGAACAGAGACTACTTCAATACTACACTACCTCAAATTTACGCAGATCATAGAAAAAAGTACAAGTAAAATATAGGAAAAAGAATCCAAAATGTACATTTCAAGAAAAAAAGGTGGTAACTAAGAACTAACAATTTCTGCAAAAAAAAAAAAACTTAAAGAAATTAGTAAATAAAGGGAGAAAAGTAGTAGTGGTAGGCTAATAGGGCAACGGGAAACTTCAAGGCGTATATACAAATAACAATCCATATTCAGATTAAAAGTGAGAAATAAGACAAAAGAACCCAAGGTCAGAGCTGTCCGATCTCGAGAAAAATTGATTTTTTGAATGTCAAAAGATATGTTCATTAATTT
>QYTT01091586.1:0-17646 GCA_006980735.1 Dasypogon diadema | reverse complement strand
CAATCTTGACTCAACTTGTGAGAGAAAAATTTATGTTGCGGTTTATGACTGTGTTCAATTTTTTATTTGGATATTTGCGATATATATGTATATGTATATATGTATACGTATATAACCATATTGAATTTCTTGAATTCCCACATAAAATATTAATGAAATTGCTTCGACAGTGTATTCATATTCAAGGGTGTTTTTTCTGTGCACAACTATGCGAAAGTAGAATGATTTATCGTTGAATTTGCTGAGAATAGATTGAATAATATTTTTCGTAAACAACTTCGAAAGTCTTCCTCAGATATATTTTTTCTATACATTTATTCTTGTAAAAATCCTTTGAATAGTGTTGTATCTACTCTTGACAGTCAATAATTGAGTCTTTTAGTGATTTAGTAGCTTAACAGTCTTTTCTTATTTAAGAAGTTACCTACGGGGGTTGTACAAAAAGTAAGTTTCCTTATCCGTTTGCATTGAGAAAGCTACAAAGTCCTTGTGTGGAAGGAAGTTAGATGGGGGAAATAGCGGCAACGGGAACTTTGAATAAATAAGTCTGAAGTCGAATTACTTCGTCAAACGGCAGTTGCAGTCGAATTACCTTACCGTGTCACGTAAGTCATACCACACGTTTTTTCATCGTAAAAGGTGTAAATGCGACCAAAATTCATCGTGAGTAAGACAGTCAATGTTGTATTTTTACCCGACTGCAAGTCGCAAAAATGGGTAATGTGTTCATCAGTCTATATATATATATATATGCATGTATGTTTGTTACTTTGTGGCGCTCTAGAGACGAACCATGTGGACCGATTTTGATGATTCTTATAACAATCGATTCGTCTTAATCTTGGGAGTGTCACTAAAGACATGATAGTAATCAAAATTCGAAACGGTGTCCACCATGTAGGATCTATAATGACCATTTAAAATTGCTTGCAATTGTATTTCACTAAAATTTTTCAATACTTACTAAGTAATAATGCTGTAATATACCTCTCGTATTGGTATATAGTTCTTATTACAATAACTGAAAAGTGTAATATAAAAAAGTAAATAAAAAAAGTCCGACTGCGTAAAAGGTGAACTTAAAAAATGGAAACAAGATGTCCTACTCCACTCTGCGGTCCCGCAGCACACAAGTACACCCTAAGCACAGGTCTGTGCCCATCGGGACACATTGGGCTAGTTGCCTCCTAAACTTATTCTTCAGAGTGCCATTCGTACTTGCCCTCTTGTCCGGTGAAGTAGTAAAGGTCATCTGCAGTCAATTGCGGTACAGTCTTTTCGAACAAAAAAAAAACAAAAAGTGGAAGCTGTTTAGCATCGAATTTACTTAAAATGTATCGTCTCAGCCTTGATAGTGTCAGAAAAATTTGATTTAAGAGGTTAACTACCAAACTTCATACTGTAAACGATATCATGCACTCGGAGGCATATCCTTAAGTTTAACGGAATGAACCGATGTCACTGACAACACTACGTTTGCCTACCTGTGAATGTTATAGAAATACACAAAATATTATTATAATACAATCGTCTCGAAGAAGTTACTTCGTGACTCAGATCGCGATCACAACAGGTATGACCTGATCGAAACTATGGGTGAATATAGATAGATACGAAAATTGTTCGCCTCAAATAACCGTGGTGATAGAAATATGTGTACAAACTCTGAAAAATTGTGCTTCATGATTTGTTCAAAATGATTCAAAATATTAATTATTACGAGTGTTCCTAAAATCAGGGCGTCGAACAAAGTTGTTCGTACTGAAGGAGGTCGTAGTTTCAAAAACATTGAAAATCCTTGTTCTAAGATATCTGACCTCATTAATGCAATTTCCGTTCCGGGACTTTCATCCACTTGACGATATTTTAAAGGGTGCAACACTACCTAGTATATTTTTTAATGATTTTTCATGGCTGCTGCCTTAATCTCTCACAAGACTTATTGCTCTTTTTATGATATCTACCAGTATACTACTATTGTCCTGCACGAACAGGATAAAGTCATTTGAATGGACCTGGAAGCTTATTCCTTCTGTACTATTAAGAAACTCATACGTTAGAATCCACCAGAGTTTATGATAATAGTACGAAATGTATTTAGGTGCTCCAGTTTTAATCCCTATTACTAATTTGTATAAAAAATGCTTTAAAAGAAGATGAAGAACATGACTTGAAGAGCAAATTTTTACATGTTATCTTAATAATCTATCACTAAGCTCGAACGACTTCATTACTTCAAACCAAAGTCTGAATAGAGCACGAACTTATGATTGTATTATGCTTAGAGCTTCCTTGATGAACATGAACTATCAAGCATGTGCCAAAATATAAGAGTCTGCGTTAAACCAGACTTGGACTTGGAAAATAATCCAAATTCTCCTGTGAGCAGTGATAATCGAAGTTTGAAGTAATTGTCTAAAATTAACAAAATTTTTCTTGTAGAAAACAAGTTATTTAAAAAGCAATATTTACAATTTTATAAGGTCCCTGTTACAGGTTAGCTGCAGGTAATAATTCAGATTTTGTGGTTTAATTTTGTCATTTAAGTTTTAATTTAATTGACATCACATAGCTTTTCGTATTTTACCCGTCAAACCCTTTCATTTGGTACCCATATCAAGGAGGTTTGGAAAAAGAGTAATCCGCCATCTTCGTCTTCGTCCGCCATATTGAATTTGGTATGATGTCAGATATACTATAGCATTGTCACCGGACGTATGCAAAGTGCCAAAGCTCTAGCTTATTAGGAACTAATCGAAATGTTGATTGCAAGTTTTGTCGCGGACAGAGAAAATGAGTTAATAAAAACGTTGTAATAAAAAAAATAACAAAAATAAAATAAAACGTAACAAAAAACATAACGTTGAAATAAAAGTAAATTTGATATGTGACAATATGATAGAAGTTTGTGATCAATAATAACTACTTTAACCCAGTATCAACAACAAAATATAAAATTATCTGAACTAAAAGCATTTCTACTTTAACTTTACTTAAATTCCAATTGTTTGGACCATAACCTTTAAAAAAATTCTTAAGATGGCGTTCTGAAAGAAAATTATGCTTTGACAACAAAACTTTTTAAATCTTTTAATGTGATGAAAAATATTGTTAGGAAAATATCTTCTTGAAGCTTAAAATTTTACTTCCATTATGCCAATAAAAAATTCTTTTGTCCAAAACAAATTTATGAAGGAAAGTGCCTGGGAAAATTCCGAGAAGAAAAATGTGTTATGCAGATTTCCTGTCACGCTCCGGCCAATGAAGTTGTCTTGCAATTCGTTCAGGATAATTATGATGGACGTATCTGGTGCGATAACGTAAATAAGATTTAAGGGATTGAACTTATGGCCCCTCGCATTTCTGCTCTAAAGCACTGAATTAAGACTTTAACTGAGTGGACAAACGAAGAGATTTATTTGCATGACTTAGTTTAGACGCGTTAACGCAATTGTGCATTCCTGTAGGAAAACGTGATAGTGCTTACTGTATACGACTTTGAATGGTAGGGGAGTCTGGGGCATAATGACGAACTTTCTTTCATGATTTTTCCTTAATTGTAAAGATGATGTTTTAAAGCTTTAAATATTTTAATATCTAGCAGGATATGTCGAATAGTTAGTTAGTTCAGTAAAGCGTGCCATTGCGGTAAGTGAAATGATGACTAGTTCGTCATTATGCCCCACATATGGGCAAAATGACGAAGTATCCGGGGCAAAATGACGAAGTACCCGGAGCAAAATGACGAAGTAATCATTATAATGATGAATCATATTTAAATACAAATAAAACCATATATTTTTTAAAAATTTGAATTAATCAATAATTATAATTAGCTTTATTCACGATTGTTTATAGGAACTTTTAGATGGGCGGCGACCCGTGAAATTGACGCATCTGATTGCTTATGGATGGGAGTTTCCTTAGCGATAGTTTCCGTGCGTACTGAGCGGGTATTTTAATATTTTCTCACACGTCTTTCTTTAATACGCTTAGTGTTTGATTGTAAATATGTATCTATACCTATATATCTCGCCACTATGCTCCGATGAACGTTCGTCATTATGCCCCTACGCATTCCTTATTATATCAAATAAAATTTACCGAAAATAACTCATAAACTATTATTATGCCCAGAAATTATAAAGGGATAGGTATAACAGGCATTCTCTTCGCAATAAGGATTTCCAAGGTATTCATTTTGTCCTTTCTTTTTATTGCATTCTTAATTGTATTTCTAAAAATAATAATCACTGTTGTAAAGGTTATACGTTAAAAATTAGTTGAGCTACATTCCCGGGCGATTTGAAAAATAAAGTTTTGAGGTATAGAAAAAAGTATTTATGTGAACTTGAAGATATTTTACGCTTAATCGACAAAAAGGAAAGCAAACATACCTGAAAAATGTTACTCATATAGTTACTATATTGTGACAAAGAAAAAATACTATACCTTTATTTTTGTGATTTAGGCCACAATTAGGGCTTTAAGGCCTTTTTTATGGCTTATCTTATTTATGATACACTACTCAGTCAAGATTAAATTAAATTAAAATAAAAAAAATTTAGAATGAAGGACAAATGATGTCTCTCGTGTAAACCGTTCATTACATCGGCGCTTCTAAGCTATGTGACATGTGGCGTAACAACCTTGTTCTATGTTTAGAGGTACATCTAAGACCAGCAGCTGGCTCTTAATAAAAAAAGCCCTCCAAATGATGGTTCGAGATATCGGCCGAAACGTCGAAGCAAAATAAAAATATTTGACCAAAAATGAAGCAGTATTAAGTTTCATTCTGGACCAAAAAAACCCGACAACAAAACAACAAAAAAACTTTTATAGTTACTTGGTCCTTTCATTTTTAACTGTACCTATAAGTAGAAATTAATTTTTTCTCACTAAATTATTATTAAAATTGCAAACGTGTTACAATTCAATTTGGAAAAATATATTTTATATATTTTTAATTTATGTAATATTCATTGTGTACACTGTTGACATAGATTATATTGTCTACGTGAAACATTGCGAAGAAGACTACATCATTTTTTACGCGTGATTGTGTAGACAATTTATCCATCACTGCATTCTTCAAACCTTTTTTTTTCTAAAAAAAAGGTTTAAAACTCTTTTGGAACCAAAGGAACCTATAACACGTTTTATTTCAGTATCGTGATTTTTACATTTAAAATTTGTAAAATATCTGTCCAACCAACTAGTTCACTTGTACACGTTCCGAGCTCGTATGTCTGGGGCTTAAACTCTGGGCCATTGACGTTTCAATATGGACGGAGTGTCAAATATAAAATTTGAAACAATTTTTGGGTAGTGGATAAAAACCTATTTACCACGTACAGCATTTAAATACGTCAATTATCAATAGAAATATATTTTTAAAAAAATTCTTTCTCACTGGTTAATGGGTTTGCCTTACCTAGAAAACATAAAATAAATTTTTGAGGATGCAAAGTGTTCCACCTAGAGTTTTCCTGCTTCTTTGTTAAATACATGAAATTTTTTGGGAAATATTCCCTCATATGGGCTTTGCATAATTGTTTTTGCTCCCATATAATTCGTACTTGCTTTTGAAAGCAAGTCAATAAAAGACAAAATTTTTGGATGCCTCAGTGAGTGTCAATGGTATGACGGACTAGGCCAGGGCCATGCCGACGAGATCAGTACCTTACCCTGAGAATGAAGCACTCCAAATTTTTTTTTAAATGCTAGCAATTTGCTAGCTATTTCATCTTCTAAAATTTTCCAAATTTCTTGTTTCAGTGGAACCAAAATAAGTGAAATATTTTTCTATTTTTTATTTTAAATGGCTTTTTCAATTCGTATGCGTATTCATTGTCTCTTTTTTTCAACTAATATGGTAAAAGAGCGTAGCTTATACCTTTTAAATCTTTAAAAATCAGCTTACTATTATAAATACTGAGGTCTGTACAAGATTTTTTAGAAGAAAAACATGTTATTAATCTGACTATAGTTCTTTGAAAAATTGTTTCAAAAATGTTACCATAGGAATTTATTTATAGTTATTAAAAAAAACTTCAAAGTTAAAGTAGCGAAATGGTTTTTGAATTACTTCTAGTCGGCAGCTTTTTTTATTGAATACTTTTTTTTAAATTCCATCTGCAAACACGGAAAAAATATTTGGACATTTTCAAGTATTATCAGTTGTAAAACACTGCAAGATTTTGACATTTCCAAAGCATTATTACGTCCCGAAACCACTTCATCTTCTTATATGACAAAGGTAAGACATGCCACCCTTTAAGGAAACCCTTTTTAGTTTTTCATCGACTGTACAGACCAAGCCCAGAACATATGAAAAATTTATAAATGCTGAAATGTCTTACTTAGGGTAAGGAAAATGCAAAGGGAAAGTAGGAATAACACCCCATAAACTTTCCTAATCGGTTTAGTGTGAATAAGTTTCCCTTTTAAAGGAGTCTGAAGTTGCTGCGAACCCATCAACATGTCTTCCCCCAGTTGATGGCACATAATTCCCGAGTAAAGGGTCAACAAAGACGCTTTCGAACTCCTATTACCATACAGATAATCGATGAACAGTAGACTAAAACTCGAACATGTTTCGCTTTTCAGATCATCACCGTGGAACTGAATAGGGGATGGAATAGTCGCTTAGGATTCAGCCTTCAGCCAGAGCCCTCCACCAAGAAGACTGTCATAAGGGCGATATACAGTGACAGCGTTGCGGCAAGGGACGGACGACTCAGAGTTGGGGATCAATTGTTAATGGTATGTATTTCCCCCTTTACTGGCCTACTTTTCTCTTGTAATCGTTCCGGATTTCCCTTATCGTCTGATATCAAAGGAAAAAACCAGGCGCTTTTATGTAGGCACTAAATAATAAAACATGAAAAGTATCTGTGTTCCGTGCAAAGTCCCCACAGCAGGCTGATTTTTATACGCCCTTCATCAAGTGAATTTTTCGCATGGTATTTGGCTTACGCTAATCCGGGCGTCGCGAGGGGGAATGAAATTTAGAGTGTAATTTGTAGGCGAAATAGGAAAGGCAGCAGTTTCATGCCATCTATGTCCTTTTATAGCTGGTAAGGAAGTAATTTGCAGTCAAAACAAACGAGCAAGGAATTCCAGTCGGGATTTATTGTGAAATATGCGCGTTTCCAAATGCCGCTGGCACTGCTCCTTTATAACTGCCATACTAAAAACTCTCCTGGCTCTGACAATTGCGGATCCTGTGCTTTTTTAAAGTAATTATTATTTTTCAATTATCTTATTTGAAAATGAAAATGGAATGCAAATTGTGCGGAAGTGTCTTTTTAAGCGGAACTCATATTTTTACCCGGGATATTTACGCTTCACGTTTAATTTACATCCACAAAGCTTAATTAATTCTGGAATTTTGTTCCATTGCTTTCGCTTTATTTATTATGAATGAAATGTAATTTATGACGATTTTCAATAATTTACGCAGGGGAAAATTCCGAATCGAAAAGCCTAAAAAATGTATCAAATTCCATTGATTTTGTCACTGAATAAAAATAGAATATTTAAAGGTGAAGCCATAAACCTACAGGTTTAGTTTGTAAAGTACATGTAACAAATTGAAGTAATCGCATGGAGATCAGATGTGATGCCTAGAAATTGTCCCCGTCGAGTTTATGCTCTCTATGTAATGCTCAGCATCCTTCATCCTCTTAACGGACGATTTATTTAAAGTAAGAAATAAAGAACCAAAATATTTTCTAGTTATATCTCACTGATATTGAATTTATACATCAATTTCACTATAATAGAAAAATGAACAAAACAAGACAAAATTTGTAAAATTACCAGTTTTGATCATGTGAAACATGATCATAAACAATAAATTTTAGAAAGTAGAACAAGTAGAACAACTCTAGAAAAGCTTTTTGTTACAATGGATTCTAAAAAATAATTTCGTGTTGTTTTCAACTTTGCCTCATATAATGTTTTATTCTTGAAAAATTTTTGAATTTCTAGTTCTATGAAAATTCCTAAGAGATAAAAATGGATAAAAAAAATAAAAAAGGATTAATTGCTTTAACAAAATTTTTCACTATTTCAAGTTTTATATGCAAGGAGGGAAGTATGATTTTGTGATGTGCTACTAATGCTGGACGTATTACGTTATATTCTTCTCCTGCATATTTTGTACGTAATTTTCAATTTTTCTGGTGATAATGCATTTCTTTTTATCTTGTATTCCACTTGCACGGACAACACATATGGCTGGCATAGCCAAATCGTTAGACAGTCACTAATGCTATCATACAATTTTCAAATTACCTATTACATACCCCATGTAATTAATACACTTTAACAAATGTTATATATTCTCACATGTTTCTACAGTTTGTCTGGAATATGCAATCCGTAATGCCGGGTACTTGTTTTCGTTATGAATCAATACACCTTTTAGATTGCTCTGGAAAATCAACTGGTATTTCCAAGTATTCCATTATAGCTCCACTGTTTTTGCAATAAGACAAAAGCCCATCTTTATCAAAATGTTCCTTCAAATCTGTCGTTTACTCTGTTCTATGATTCGTACGTCATTTATTAAAAGATGTCTATCTCATAGTCTGGAATCCAATACCACAGCTTATTTTGCATCTAGTCGTAAGACATGTATGATGTCATCTAAATATCCTTGATATCTATGAGGATTGATGATTTTTTATAACCAGATGGAACGTACACCGAATGTGCGGATGTTAATTCTAGTTCTGCGTTTTCTGAAATAGGATCATTTTTCCCACGTGGTACTGCCACTACAATTGGTGGTACTTATCTATAAGCAATATTTTTATTAGTTATACTGTAATATTCGGACATATTGTTTACGTATGGTAATTCGATCCATAATATAGGTACTTTAATTTCTACATGTCGTTTACCTCTACTGAAACGCAGCATGTAGTGCATACTATTTCTGCTGACAAATATTCTAAACCACTAGTTGGAATATTTATATCGAAATATAAATAATTGTATGCATCCTTTAATTTCTCAGTAATACTTCTTCTATTACTTCAAAGCACATATTGCCCACAGACATAGCAAAACCCGTTTTTGCGCTTGCATACACTTTCACTTGACATGATTTTTTTATGTAAAAATCCAATATAAAAATATATTACCTTTAAATTAAATAAAACTCAATTGCTCTTTTGTCTATTTCACAATGTCAAACAAAAAATAGTACAACCATGTGATCGAAAACGATTTCCGGGACGTCAATTCTCCAACATGCCCTGAGGAAATCTAAACTAAATTCGGCCGATGTAGGTATCTAAAAAGGACCAATAAAAGGCATGAATGGGGATTAGCAGGTTGAGTGAAGATGTCTATGCACATTCCACATTTATACAGTTCGGCTTAAGAAGGATTCTCTACAGTTCACTGTTCTGGTAGATCTCGGGGACGAAGGGGTGAAGACACTTCGATGCGTGTAGGAATTGGTCTACAAGGGATTAGGCCAGAGATTTCGTTGGAATGATGTCTATTAAAGTAGCGATAAAAGAGCGTTAGACAACCGACATTACGTCGATGCTCCAGAGAATCGGTTTTAGAAGTAATCATCTCGTCGCCAATGAACTTAAAAGCTCTTTTTTTTTATTTTGTCCAACGCGGACCATGCAACACGTCCTGCCCCCGCCAAATTAAATTCAAGTGAAGTTATTGAAAGGTTTTTATAGCATATTGCATTCCCTTGGAAAGGAGACTAGAGAACTTTTTAAAAGAATGCGAAGATCACGATCGCTTTCATTTTTTTTAATTACAACGTTAAGTTGAAAACAGAGGCATTAAATGGTAGCCAGGTACCACAAAGTGATTAGCATCATCATCAGAAATCACAATTAAGTGAAGTCAAGATAATTTTTGATGAAATTGAAAATTATCGGCTTTAGTTGTGATAGGTGGCAGTAGACACAGAAGTAATTATTTCTTTATCCACGAATTTTGTAAAAATTTTTTTCAAATCTTTGCATTGTGCGTAATAAGACATCACTAGGCACTCTGGCTCAAATTAAATTCAAACGAAAATTTAAGGTGCTAGTTTGTAAGAAAACTTAGAGTAAACGATACCAAAGAGTGCAAGACAATAAACCGTAAAAACTTAAAGCTATTCACCACTCTTGACTATGGGATTCAATGGAAAAGGTCATAATCACTATAATTGTTTACACTCTAACCCTAAATAAATCTCAAATAAATTTAATAGAAATCTATACATTTTCTAGTAGTGCTGCAAAGGTATATAAAAATTCTTCCCTAGTCTTTAAAAATTGAATATACTGTTCGAGGTTTTTCGTTTTACAAATATAAAAATTAATATAATTAATATATATACATAAATAATACCAATACATGAAAATGAAACAAATTTTTATAAGAACTAATTTTGTATGAAATAGTGGCAAATTGTTTGGATGGACAAAAATTTTATTACAAAATATTCCTGCTTCAGTTCTCAAGAACTCCTTTCTGGCCGGTGATTTACTCTCTGTGCTGACGCTTTGTATTGCTGTGCCATTCACAAAGGAAACATGTTGATTTATTATACATATTTCTCCCCTATTCCCAAAAACATACATAGTACTTTTGCTCTCCACAAACTTGAGAACCAATTTCAAACACTCATAATTTTCTTTAAGATGTATCGAACCATCAGCTTGCTTCCATTGTTCGAAAGATTTTAGACTTCTTTTCAGGAGAATGAATGAAAAGTGTCCATTCATTCGCATTCTACTCAGTACCAAATTTCTGCTTTAAATCATCAACAGTAGAGTAAATCATTGTTCTGTGAAAAGTAAGAAGTAAATTCCACTTTTCTTCTTTAATACAAATACTTTGATGTTTTGGTTGTGAATAATTTATTTTTGTTTTGATTTAGAACTTAACCGAAACCAGAATTATTGAATGAATTCTCACATAGTTGAAGCAGATTAGGAATTTTTAGAGCCGCAAGGAAGTGGTAGTGAAGCTGTTGAAAGATTTTTTCTTTTTATCTTTTGAGGTTTTTTGCCCTGGTCTTATTATATGTAGCTTCACTCATTTTGAAAGGGTCGAAAAAGCAAAAAAAGTATGATAGTATATGACTACACACGTCTTATGTGAGAAGAATACTTTTTAAGATATAAGGAATACGATCAACAGATCTAAACAAAAAATTGTGAATACGAGATGAGAGATTTTTTTCTAGAGGACGCAATGCAAGTCATTGGGCAAATCTTCCAGTCAGTGGAAATAGTACGAAAAAAACGAATGGAGAAGGCAAAATTGCTATAAATGACGTCTGATCAGGTGTACCATTAAATAGAGTTTGGAGTGCAAATATGAATTTAAATTGCTCAAGTTTAAAGAGCAATACCATCTTTTTAGGTTTTTTTCTCAAATTTATTCATAAATCTCGCGGGTATATTCATAAATATGATATATTTTCCGTTTGGAATCACATGCTGAGGATCACATCATCCTTAAGTTGCAGAAAATTACTTTAAATTTTTCAACTCTTATTATTAAGGATTAAAAATATTTAAAAAATACACGTAGGTCACACTGAAAGTTTTTACAAAATCATATTTTCAAGAAATGATGGAAACAAGCTTTTTGTGCATATTTCAACTTCAATCTTTGTTAAACATTTGGCGGTGGTTTAACTTTTCTTTTTATTGCGATTTGTCCGTTGTAAACGTGAATAGTTTCGTTCATGGTTATCTTAAAAACAGCTAACAGAGGCTAAGAAATGCATTTGATAGTGAAGCTCCATCAGAAAAGACTGTGTATAATTGGTATAATGGATTCCGAAGGAACAGAAATTACCTTAGTGATAAACTGCATAAAGGTCGCCCGAAAACCGCCGTTACTAATGAAAATGTGAATGCTGTACGCCAGAAATTAGAAGAAGATAACCATAACACCAACCAAATAATTGTTTGGAGATTGGTATGGGTTTTTCCGTTGCTATCAAAATGTAATCTTCGCGCCCGTGCTGTTTTGATGTCCTTGCATTGACTGAGACCTGGCGGCACCATGGATCCTATAATGTTGATTTTTTCGTAGAGACAGATGATGCCTCCGAGGCGAGTGGAGGCGGTGTGTTGGGGAAATGCAAGGCCAATTTCGATTGCAGTGTCGTGACGCTTCCCACTATTACACCCAAACACAACGTAGAGCTTGTGGCTGTTAAGATCTCCTTTCCTGGACAAAACTTATATCTTCTTTATTGCTATATTCCGAGAATGGTCAGAATCTTTTTGAGAACCTGACTGCCTCCCCAATGGCAGTTTCTCAACTAAAAATTATTAGTTTCTGGATACATTGCTTGCTTGGCTTTACATCAGGTCAATAACGTCACGAACGATCCAGAGCAATGAAGAGAATTTCTTTTTTAATTTTAAAAAAGTAGACCCTGCGGACTTGCCGAATTGCATCTATCAACTTTACAGCTCTGCGGTGCAATGGTGACATCGATACGGACATGATTTACATCAAAATTTTCGAAGTGTTTACCTCCTGTTATGATTCATATCATCTCTGAATTTATTAATAAAATTCTTCTCTAAAATATTTCACAAATATTTTTGTAGACTCTTTTTATCAAAAGTGAACCTTACGTAGATTTCTTTCACAAAATTTGGACTTATGTAATTGAATGCACTCAAGCAGAAAAGGTTCCTTGAAGAGGAAAAAAAGGAACCTTGATTAGAAGTCTATGTGGAGGAGATAACTTCTAAAACACATAACTTAAGAATATTAAAATTAATCTAAGAAAATATTTAATTTTAGAAAGATTTAATTTTCACAGATTTTTGCGTTAAGGAATTTCTACAGAATTATATGAAATAACTTTCGGTTTTAGTATACTAATATACTAAAGTGTTGGTAGTCCTTTAACTATCTTTCACGGAAACAAAATACTATATGACCAGAAACAACTTCGTTTAGAATAATTTGGCTTCCTATTGAAGACTGAAAATTGCTCTCTTTTACCGCAGTAACTTTGACAGTAAGTGAGGTTTCATTTTACTCTTATTTTCCTACAATTCTCTGATATTTGAATATAGTGCAACGCAGAAAGCAGAGAAAATATCGATTGCAGTTTGTTTGAAAAGAGGTAATATATAATAAGATAGGTCCAAGTCTTTGCATTTGCATATAAATAGGTATGCTGAGGTATAATACCTATCGCGTCGGTTAATGTTATACACTGCGAGAGAAAAAAATGATTTATAAGTCAGTTTCTATTAGATTTTTGGATTACTAAGATATAATTCACTGTATTTTATTTTTCATGTATGTTAATTAGTTTTTATGCAGTCTAGTTATTTTGGATAAACCAAAAACATGAAAATATGTATGCATTCCCTCAAAGTTTTCTCCCATTATATATATAATAACGCTCTTAACATCGTAAAATCACTGAATATAAGATTTACCATATCTCTGAATGCTCTGAATACCCTCTGTACCTGGTACTCATTTGCAGCCATGGGTGTTGATAATATTTACCTGGGTACTAGAGGTTGACAAAAATTTTCTGAGAGAGATTGTATTTGCAAAATCATAGTATCTAATTCTGTTTGTATTTTCCAATAAAAATAATTGTAAATCCACTGATTTCACCTTTTTCCTCAATACTGTACACTATACCTTCGGAATTTAGCCAACATCGTAAAAGTTTTTATGGTTTTGTTCGACTGTATACAGGTTGTAAGATCACAATTACATCATTTTTCTTGTGTGTGTGCGTGTGTACAATTCCCTCTTTAGAAAAATGTAAATATCTTTATTAAAAATTAACTAAATCGGACAACTCCTTCAGAGGGCTGCCATATGAAAGTTAAAAATGTAAGTTGTTTGCAAAAGTTTTTGCGATCGCCATGAAAATGCGTATAAATAGATTTTCGAAGTTGCTGATTTAGAATCTGAAGTTGGACATTTGGAATTGGTACACAGATTGTTGTTGAGTCATGTGGATTTTGTAGGCATGAACACGCAAATCTTTCGTGGGAATACGCTGCAGAGTGCTTCTTGAAATGTTGTATTCTTGAGCACGATACCGAATGGATGCTCCCGGATTCGCGGCCACATTCTGGCGAACAGTTGTGATGTTTTCTGTTGAACGACCTGCGCAAACATCTGTCGATGTTTGACATCAATATTCGACACAGTCTCCTCGAATTTTTCAATTATTCTCTTCACACTTGGAGTATTTTGTCTACAAAAGGAAGATTTGCGAATCGGGGCAGTCAAACATTCATCATTCTTAAAATAATATTTAACAGTAAAAATGCGTTGTTGTGGCGAATAGTGATCCATTTTTAATAATGGCGGACTGTCTACCATCGAACTGTCATAATGGTTTGACTGTCGACGTATAGCTACAGAAATAGTGCGAAATTTAAATCTTGTTGGGACACCCTTTATTTACATCTGCGAGTTGATTACCAATCTTGTTTGCAGAGAACAGTAATATACTTATTAGAATATATAATTTTTTATATGATACTACAATCGTTTTCCTCCCTTATCAATAGGCTACTTTGAACTTTTAATTTACTTAAAAATTTGTTATTATAAGTTAAAAAATTGTATTAATTTATCTCTTCTCAGACATTTCATTTGCGTATTCTACATCTAATACGTAAAGAACATTTTTATGACATACGCATCTTGAATATTTTAATTCAAACGTAAGATACCTAAAAATTTTCCATATGCATCTAATAATTGAAATCTCATTGTCTACCCAATCTTTATGCATACTGTTTTCTCTTTCAACATTTTGGTTATTTTACCCAATTTTTTTCTAAAATATTATACTTAAATCATTACTCACAATGCAATGAAAGATTACGTGTTTCTTTTCAAAGTACATATTCCATGAACACTGCGCAAAGTTTGATGATAGCAGACTGAAAGTAGAGAAAGCAAAGTTCCCTTCTGGCTCTGATTTTTCATATGAAGGTACAGTGGATAACAAATAGCATCAGTGCATTAAAGAAAGCATTTTAGGATTATAAATAAAAGTTTAATCAGTTAATGCACCAGCAGAATAGAATCTACTGTTATTGTAATAATGGTGAGTGTATTTAACCACGAGTTTACCACTAGTTTTTATTAGGGCTACTAATTGAATTAATTTTGAGGTTGATTTTTCAGGGCATTTTTCGAATTAATAATTTTTATGTACATTAACGCACGCAATGAATTTTTAATGTTTTTTTTCTCTTTTTAAATAAAATTTCCATACTGTTCTGATCAGTCTAGGAGTATTGTAGATTATAGGCAATTTGGTTGCTCAATTTGTTTCGGATTTTTAACAAAAATGATGTGGTACTATCTAAATCAAAACAAGTTACGGTATTCGTCTCATACATATGAAAATTGGGGCATCTCTCATCAATGGTGTTATTAGAGTTTAGTTTAAAAATCACCGAAACCGTTTGTAAATAGCTTGAAATCACTTTATCTTTTTAGTGGTTTTCGAAATTGTCATTTGAAATGTATTGATTTCCCTGAATTTTTCTGTTCAGAACTATCTGGTTAAGCCTACATTCATTATTAAGATCCTGGAATCAAATCACAGCTATTTGTGTCAATGGTCGGTCCGGTTGTGATGTTTGTCAGGAAACAGATGAGATTCCTCGTGCAAAACTATGACATTTAGTGGTTCAATAAGCCGCAGTGTTATTATTGAGATTGCAAAAAATATTAAGGACAGAAGCACTTTTAATTAAATTCGCTCTGTGTGTTCTTTTGTCTTCAGGTCGTCCTATTATTCTGGATATTGCAATTTTAATGGCAGATAGGTCTAAAAGACCAAGTTCCACAAATAATTTTCTTTTGACTTGTATAGACCATTACAGAATTTAATTTTTTTTAATCCCTTGTAAATACACTTTATTATCTTCCGTTGTAAAATTGTTGCAGGTAACCGGTTACGAATTCTTGCAAAAGAAAGGCGATATCGGGGGTATTGTTAACAATAAAAAAATTAAATTCCGTAGAACAAAATGGTTTTATTTTTCAAAATTCTAAAATTTCCAAATTTCAAATTTTGGATTATTTTTGAAAATATTTTGTCAATAACAACAAGTGTGGTACTAAAAGAAAGATACTTATGATAGCTTTCAACTAAACCACAAATAATCAGAATCCAAAGGTTGATTCAAAAGTCATGAGCAATCACTTCCATCAACGCACATTCAAAGTCAAAAATTCTTTGAGAGACTGTAACTCGTTGGGAGGTATGTGGAACAATTTTTTTTATCAGCTCACCTCAAGGAATCACATGGTATACCTCGTTGTATATTGATCTGAATCACCCTGTGTATATATACTCGAAAAAAGACAGAACACGTCAACTTCGAATAGTAGGTTAGAATAAAAAAAAATGTGTAAATAATTTATGGAGAGATGTTGGAAGGTAGATATCTCAGTTGCTTGCAGGCATTTAACCTGTGAGGAGGCAAAAATCTTTTTTTTCAATGGCTTTGTGTAATTTTTCTTTTACAATAAAGATATTTTTCTCAATTATAGTGAATTTTATTGTTGTTTTTTTTAAATACGTTGCCAGTTCGTTTTTATTCCCCTCCTCCTTATTGATGTTTAGACCAGTTAATTGCAATGGGCCGAAACCAAAATTATAAAGCGGTTATGACCAACCGAAACCGAATTCGAATTTTTTTACCGAAATGGCTTAAATCTTAACGTTAATTCATTTGGTTAATTCGGTTTCGGTTACAATAGAAACGTAAAATATAGTTTTCTGTTTCAGTTAAAATCGAAATATGATATAGAATTTCCCACTACAGTTAAAATTATTTTCTGTTTTCATTCAGTTTAATCAAATTCTTTTCTTCGTTCGTAACTAGTTTTAGCTATTCCCGTAGAAAGATTCTCTTTATCCGTATAACGAATGATGCCAAGAAATGCAATTCAAAGGCAAGAGGACTGAAATTTGAAGAACTTGATAAAATGTTAGTACGTGTGTGAACTCAAATATAAGCAGGAGATGAACTCTAAATGATGTTGTAATAACATGTAGTGGTTGCATGGCGAGGGGGTGTTGAAAACTTCAGTTGAAAAGTGAAAGGGCTGATATCTCGGAAGCTATACAAGATATTGGCGTATGTTTGGTCTCAAATAAAAAGAAGATGCATTTCTTACACGGTAGTACAATATAATCTAGTAGTTGCAGGGCGAGCGGATGTTCAAAAATGGAATTGAAAAGTAAGAAGGCTGATACCTTGGACCTAATAAGCGCGCATAGAACATTGTTGCATTTTCGCATAGAACACATAGTCCCCTTTTATTTGAGACCACACACAAATGGATACCTCCCCTCGTTTCTGAGATAATGAGTTTCCCTTCTAACCCAGAAGGCGCACTTCTCAGCGAGGTGCCAAGAAACGTTTACCCATCTCCGCGTAAGCGTTCACACATTTCAGAGAAATGTGTTAAGATTGGGCTCCCCGACAAGCATGCAAAACTATTAGTGAGGTTAGACAAATTAAGGACAAAGAGTCGTTAGTAAATTAAATATTAGCTCAGGAACATTTAACGTTATCACTAAGACAGTTACAAAATCGCATGCAGGCGTCTTTTAAGCACATCTTTAGA
>QYTT01091585.1:5096-25271 GCA_006980735.1 Dasypogon diadema | reverse complement strand
ACGCTCTTCCGATCTTATTTTAATTTAATTATTTATTTTTAAAGTGAATATATAACTAAATATTCTGTGAATATTTCAAGCGTCTACCTCACGGAAAAAAAACATTGCCACGGTCGTCATTTTTTATATAGAATTTCTCCTATAAAAATGGGCGAATAAGCATCAGCAGTGTTTTATAACTGAAACAACTTTGTTGCGTAGGAAAATAATTTATTGTAAAACTAGCAATGGTTTATAGCTGGAACAGATATTATTCCATGGGAAAATGGATTGCTTTAAATTCGCTTTGTATGTAGCTGCCACAGATATAACCACATCTTAAACATAAGCCCCATCTTCCATAGGAGAGTTTACAGTGTATATTTGCGTCAAGAAATATGCACAATGGCTTTAATCGACATGTATATAGGAAATTTACTCAATGCAAATACTACTATGGAAATAACAATTTCTCATAATTTTTTAGGAAAATTATCTTTTCTGATAGGGAACTTAGATATTTTTATAGGGGAGAATGCAATAACATTTCCCCCTTGTAACATAGCGTTTCTGACAAAAATATTTTTTTCCGTGTAGTCTTCTTCGGGAGTGATCTAGTGACTAATCTCAAAACGCACAGTATACTATGCTGATGCCATTCGTATTGGTTCTTCTATTTGTAAAGCCTCTAGTATCATCCTCTTGTGACACTTTCTCTCCATACACAACACCTCCACATTATTGAAGTCTGGTGCGCGTCCCAACCCAACACAATATTCAACCAGTGCCGTTTTTCCAGTGTTTTTGACTTTCAGGTACGACTTGTGCTGTGTAAAAAAGCAAAATTTTATCACTTGTTTAAAGTTCCACGAAAGACAAAAAATTTTTGTAGATGGGAATTGCTAGCAAAATGCCAGCATTTAAAATAATATTGTGGAGTGTTTCGATTTCGAGGGTAAGGAAATCTCATCAGCATGGCTGAAGCCTAGTCCGTCTAGCCATGGACACTCAACACAGCTTTCAAAAATTTTGTCCTTTATCGGCTTGTTTTTAATTACAAGCACGAATTTTGTATGGGAGCAAAAATAAATTTTGCAAAATCCCATACGAGGAAATATTCCTAAGTTTTCGTTAGCTGAAAAAATAGAAAAGAGTACTTGATGGAACTCCAATTTCAAAAATCAAAATTTTATCACTTGTTTAAAGTTCCACGAAAGGGAAGTTCCTCGTATGGGTTTTGCAAAATTTATTTTTGCTCCCATACAAAATTCGTGCTTGTAATTAAAAACAAGCCGATAAAGGGCAAAATTTTTGAAAGCTGTGTTGAGTGTCCATGGCTAGACGGACTAGGCTTCAGCTATGCTGATGAGATTTCCTTACCGTCGAAATCGAAACACTCCACAATATTTTTTTAAATGCTGGCATTTTGCTAGCAATTCCCACCTACAAAAAAAATTTTTGTCTTTCGTGGAACTTTAAACAAGTGATAAAATTTTGATTTTTGAAATTAGAGTTCCATCAAGTACTCTTTTCTATTTTTTCAGCTTGTGCTGTGTAATCCGATTCTTTAAAAGTTGGCTGGTAGTACCCACATAGCTGGCCCCATAAGATTCTTGACTACTACCATTGTATGTAGAATATTTTATACACACTTAGAATCTTTTATAATCACATAGAATCTTTCACACACACTTTTATACACATTGCTATTACCACCATATAGCAACTGTTTAACGTTTTGGTGGATTTGTACACCACCACCACTTTTTGAATATAACGCCATTTTCCCGAAAATCTGGGAATAATTTACGCCAACAAAAATATTGCGATATGTGAAATTGACTCCTCTAGAAAGCTACTCCTGGGGATGTATGATAAACCAAAAAAGTTTTGAGACTAAATAAGGATGTCATAGTGGTACAGACTGACAAAGGAAACTCCACTCTGGTGACGTCTCAATTAGTGGGGAATTGATTGTAATTTAGTTCCTGTAATTTAAAATATTGTTTAAGCCTGTGTTTTTAGTAGAACAGAACCTATGTAAGAAGATCTATCCATTGTAATAATTTTATGTATTTTACAATCAAAATTTTTGTTTTACTAGATCACTCCTAAAGAAGGCTAACAGATTAGCCGAAGCGTAAGTAAGTAAAGGTGGTGCTGCTGGGTTTTCTTTATTTGGAAGACTTTGATGACCGAGACCCAATATATATAAGGAAGAATTGGATTAGTTGTAGTCAACCGAAATGGATCAACGCTTTTTTCAATTTATTTCTATTAATGTTAGGGTTATTGTTTTTCTAAACGTTACAATAAACAGAATTTGGTTCCTAAATACCAAAAATTTTCTTGCAAAAGTGACGGACGCTTCAATACTTAGGGGAGCGGGGGCTAATAGTAACAGGGGTAAGTAGTAACAGCCCTACTACTCAGTAGGTTTAGAATATTTTGTTTTCAATTTACACTTAATCTGCTCCTTATCACGGGGCCTATAACGTAAACACAGCCAGTGAGGCACGGGAAAGCGCAATGAGTGGTTGTGAGCAGGCGCACTATATTTGCCAGGTAACATAACAAAATTAAGTTCGTAAAATTTGATTCTAAGTTACTGCAGTGTCCTTTTGAAATTAGTGTCTATTAATTTGTCTAGTCAATATGTTAAGCTATCATATGTAACTACTTTCATTTGACAAAAACATAAACTTTTATTTCAATAAACAAAAATGTTCAAAATTTTGTCATGGGGCTAGTTGTAACGAAATTTCGGGGCACATTATAAAGTTACAACAAGTCGCAAAAAAATCTAGTGAACCAGTTCCAGGACCATCAGGCATCCAAAATAGATCAATCGATTTTTCACCCTCAAAAATCAGACCACTACCTAAAGCTCCACTTAGGAAACAATCTAAGAGATGTGGATGCAAGCGAAAATCAGCTATATTGACTGATACTCCAGGGAAAGAAGTCTTCGAAAGAGAATTCGAAGAGAAAATGAAAAAGAAACGGAAGTAAGAAGATAAAGAAAAAAACAAAGGAAAAGATAAGGGAAGGCAAAAAGAAAATCGACCAAAAAACAAAAGATTTATAAAGTGAAGAAAAAGATTTTGAATGACGAATCAGATTCAGAAACAGAAGAGTGGTTCTGTTTGATTTGCGGAGAAGAATACAGTAGATCTCACGGAGAAAAGTGCATCGTATGCTTTATTTGCAAATTGTGGTCACACGTTAAATGTATAAAAGGCAATCCTGTATCATATGTTTGTGTGAACTGTGATCCTGATGAAGATTGAATTTGCGTTTAATATGCTATTCAATGAAGCGAGGCTAGCTCGTCACGTTATACGTTATAAGTAATATTTTTAATATTGATTTACAATAAATGCCTAAAATTCATACAAATATTTTGTTTTATTATGTTGTTACTACTTGCCCCACGCCAGTTATAACTTGCCCCAAGAACGGGGTAAGTTGTAACATGCTACTACTTTCACAAAAAGTCATTTATACAAGCATTTGTTATCAATTTAAACCCAGTTATCATTGTAATTGATACCTGAATAGATGTCCTCTCATTTAAAAGTGCTTCATCATGAAAATACTCAATACAACTAGTCCCCCGCTCCCCTACTTTTTTTCATTTCTTCGCTACATCTAGGGTATTACGAAATTGGCTTAAACCAGTTTCCTTTGTTTTTCTTACGTTTATAATATCCTGCCTCTAGTGTAAAAAATAAATATTGCTACACGCATTTTGATTAATTTAATTTAATTTTTCGTGCTCTTTTGGTGATGGATTCCAAACTGCACAATTTTGAAAAACCCCATGGCTAACCTAAAAATATTGTTCCTCTTATACATAAAATTTTATTTATAATTTTTAAGAAAACCGTTTTCGTTGTGTTTTCCTACAGAAGTGCGGTATATCCCAAAACTAAAAGAAATGCAACTAGATTACAAAGTGTTTGGAGCAGGTTAAACAAATTTATTTTATATTTACTCACTTCGATTTTCGTTGAAAATTTTCTCGTTTCTTTTCAAAGGCCACAATCATTAACATCTTTTAACCATAGAAAGTTAAATAAGCTGAAATTATGAAGGACGGCGAAGTTTTGTAATTATGACTGCAATTATTAGGTCTCTGTTAAAATAATTGCCTTTGCTGCCGGAATTATTTATAAATAGAGTTCATCAGAGGGGCTTTAACAGTTTGGGGCTTAATAGCTTCGAAAAACACTTCTAATTTGCCTTTCTAACTCGATTGTGGGGAAAGAACTTTACATTTTGCAGGTTGTTAAGAAATACAAGCAGTCATAATATTTTATAGGATAACTTTTTTTTAAATTAAATCAACAGCCATTAACAGAATTAGAAAATTGTCACAAGTCTTTATAATTTCATGATCTCAAAAGTTTAGGAAGCCATTATTGAAAGCATAACGTAAAGTTGTGTAGGTCAAACCTAGGAAAGTCAAATTGACTTTCTCATAAGGGTGTAATTAGAAACTTCCAAGAAAATCGTATAAATCCTGCCTGTTGTTGTCTAATGAAGGCTTAGTAATTACAAGTTTTTAATTAAGAAAAATGAGCGGATTGATTAAAGCCAAATTATAGGTGTCAAGTTCCCGGAACCATTAATTGTATATTCTTACGAGCTGCATGAACAGTAACTTTAATGACCCACATTTCGTGACTATATTTCAGGTAAGCTAAAATAATGAATATGTCCACAATTAGTCAATGTGTAGTATTTCAATTAAATGCTAACAAGAGTTTGTCAATTAGATAATAGTAAACTCCTTCTCCTCTACTCAATTTGGTTGCCATACATGAATGATTATTTTTGTTACTGCTTATATGGTAAAGATGCAATTTAATAAAATTTGAATCATTTTCTCGCAAATAACATTCTGATTGCGAAGGAATATAAAACAGCGCAGATAGTTTGAATTTGAGCCGATATTTTAGAAATTTGGTTTATATTTTATCAGATAATTTCGGGATAAATAAATATAATAATACAAAAAATTTTTTATACAGGGATTAATTTTTTTGATGCTCTGTACACGCTTCTTCTTATAATTTTCAGTTATTGAAGAATTTCCATCTTGAGTATTACATACGAGGTTTGTTCAACGAGCTGCTCTAGGTTGACCTGGAGCCAAATCGAGCATGATCTGCGTTCAATGAGACCAAAAACCTGCTCTAACTTGCCCGAAACTGACCTGCTCTCTGTTCAACGAGCCTGCTCTAAAGTGAGCTGGGCTGCCCAATTCTGCTCTGAAAAATTCTTAGATCACTTTCGGGCAGGCAAATGAGAACTGTCAAAACAAAATTGTCATTTGTCTGGTTTGAGCTGTTAGGAGGATTGATTTACTGTGTTAGAGAAAAATTTGTATTTTGTAAAAGTTTTATGTAAAAAGTGCCTTTTGGAAAAATAAATTTGTTGTTTTAGAGAAAAAATTGGATATTTTAGAAGATAACGTGGAGAAAGTGCCTATTCGAAGGAATAATTTGTTGTGTTAAAAAAACATTTGGATTTTTTAAGTTTTGTGAATAAAACTTCTGTTTGGAAGGAAATCTAAGAACTAAAATTCTAAATTACTTATAAATTATTTATAAAGTTAAGGTAAAAGCGACTGACGATTATTATAGTGATTAAGTAATAGTACAAATTTAGGGAAGGAAATGAAGTGCAATGGAGCAAGCCAACGTCCAAACGATTCAGATGACGGCAACAACTGGCGAAGTGCTAATTGTAGACTGCTCTCCGAATAGCGCTAGGATGCTCATGCAAGGTATGCAAATCTTTTCTAAGAATATTATCTAAAATATATTATTTAGACCCAAACTTATGTTCTCAACTGATGAGTAACACGTTTACGAGTGGACTCCAACATGATGAGCAATTTAATTATAACGATTACTGCGAGGAAAACTTTGTGCCAATTGGGCCCGAGGAAACAAGTGGAACAGTAGGGGGCATTCTCAACAATCCCCCTGAGAAATCTAATGGTAAGTTTTGGGTTTCAGTTATTTTTTAACAAATTTATTTAATATAAATTTCATCAGAATGTGGGGATGAAAGCAAACCCAAACAGGCGGTGTGGGTTGATAGCCAATGTAAGCTTTTAATTGAAATTTATAGGGAAATTAAACCCAAACTTGGGCATTCTGTCGAGGTGAAAACCAAGAGGAAAATGTGGTGCCTAATTGCCAAAAAAAAATGGAGGAAAAGGGGCACTATTTCACTCCATTTCAAATTGAAAGCAAGTGGAAAAGTCTTGAAAGAGGTTTTAAGAGAAACACTTGAAGTCTAGTCGTCGTTGAATAAAGTTGTTCGAATTACCAAAGTCGTGTTTTTCATAAAAGTTCTCAGGCAAAAACGCTTGCCTGAACATATTAATATTTATTATGATATAGGGAATTAATGGGCATCATGTCGGGGAATCCGTCAGTGATTCCTCCGATTACGCTGGGTGCAAAAGGGGACCCTAAACGCAGGGAAGACTTTTTGGCAGAACCTGACATTTGTGATGAAACCAGTAAGTTCATTAAAATATGAAAATAGCATAAGTAAGATATTAGTGAAATTATATATCACCTATAAATGACATAATTAATGTAATATAATTACATTAAGTATATTCCTTTAATCTTTTGCATTTGCCATGCGACTCAAAGTCGCTACTCAATGTACAGATGCAAGTAGAGTAGCGACGGAGGGTCGCCATAAGAATTTATTTAGGTCTTTTTCTAATTGCCTCCGCAGTAGGTCATTGTAATTAGAAAAAGGCCATAAAGGAATTTCAGGATGCGCATACTAAAAGAAATTCCCCAAGAATTACATTGATTTTTCATTCAAATCATTATTCAATACGCCAAACTAGCATCGAGTTAGAATTAAATAATTCTTTATATCTTAATAATGCATACTTACCTTTGTCATTTTATATAATATATATATCCTTTCTTTCAGATTTGACTCCAGAAAACGTCACTGCTAACGTACAGGAGGAAGTTAGCAGTGAAGACAACGCAGTACCTCGTCCATGTACAAGTTCCGCTACACCTGGACGCAAGACTTCTATTGCGCAGGAAATTAGATTATGGAGAGAACAAAGGGCAGAAGAAATGGAAAAAAAAAGAATTATTTTGAAAAGAAAAATTAAAAATAGAAAAAGAAAGAAATGAGGAATTAAAAAAAAGCAGTGATTTATTATCAAAAATTTTATCAGTAATAGAAAATAAATAGTTTTTACAATATCAATTTGTGTTTCTTATATTATATAATTCCTCACACAAGTTATCTCGTAAGGACTTGCCACGATTATTACTGCCTTCGTAATTGGTATCTGATAGTGGAACTTCTTCGGAATTCGGCGACTCAATATCAAAAGCTTCATCATCACACAGATTGTGCAGCACAATGCAGGCTCTCACAAAGTGGCATATTTTTTCAAGCCCTCTTAATTTGCAATAATATAGTTGGCGAAATCTTTGTTTAAGTAAGCCAAAAGAGTGCTCAATTATGACATGAGCAGAACTGTGCTTTTTGTTGAAATATTTTTGTTTCTCAGTTAAGTGTCCATTATCTCTGTATGGAGTTATCACAAAATCGGAACATGCGTAAGCCGAGTCACCAAGAAGAAAATAATTTCCACACAAACTCCGTATGTTTGGATAAATATCAGAATTCTCAAAAATTCGATTGTCATGCGCTGACCCAGGAAATCCCACGAACATATCAATAAATTTCTTCTTTTCATTACAAATTCCTTGCAATTTAATACTAATGTTGTGTTTCCGGTCAATAAAACTATTTTTGCCGCATTTTGGTGGGTCAATCCGAATATGAGTTCCATCTATCGCACCTATATATAAATAAGAATAAACATATTAAAATTTATGAATTTATATATTGTACTAAACGATAACACCGTTCAGTCCAGTTTTTGATTTTATAACCTTGGATGTAATCCTCTTTTCCTGTTCATTAGGCCATTTTATGTACTCCTCTGACAGCCCACTGATGAAATATGTCACTCTAGTTATAATGTGGCTAGCACTTCCAATAGCCACATTAAATCTATCTGCAACGTCTCTTATCGAGCAACCCTCATGTCCAGCAAACCACAGGAACAAAGCAATATGAATTTTTCCATTAAGTACTTTCTTTCCATCTAGATTTTTGAATTGCTCACTAACTTTGAATTTTTGGCAAAGCATTTCGAAAACACTGCGTGAAACTCGAAAATTCATAGTGAATTCGTCATCCGTATAACTCGGAACAACCACTTCTAAGTAATGTTTAATACAGTTTCTTTTATTTTTGCCTAAAGCACCTATTATAGATTCATCAGAATCACTACTGTCCGAATCTGATGAAGAAATAGGCAAACTTAAATTTTCAATCGTATTGAAAAGTTTAACAAACAATACATCTTTAACACTTGGATCCATTTCGTACGCTTCTTTAAAGTTTATATAATACAATTTTTACTTTTATATTTCAGGCGGGATAATCAAACCGTCTTCAACTAAAAAAAATCCTTTTGACAGCTCAATTTGACATAAGTCAGCTCAGAAAATTGCAGATTTGTGTTCAACGAACCATCTGCTCCAAGTTGCTCTTTTTTGCCCAACTTTGATTTGACAGCTGCTCTAAAGTGAACTGGTCTGAGCTGCTCTGCTCTACTTTCAGGCTCGTTGAACAAACCTAATTTTAGCCAATTTAATTAAAATTTATTTCAAACGACAGTTGTAATCAGTGTCAATCTAACCATAAAATTTATTATTGGCAAAAATTCTTAACCCGAATCCTCAGGAGAGAAATCCTCCATTGCAAAACAAAAACTCCATTTTAATCACCTTAGTCGTAGGCAGGCTGAAAAATATCGCAGTAAATAAAAGTGCAGTATATGTCAGAAATGTCAATACATCTCTCAATATTTAGAAATAATAAAAATAATAAATAAACAAGGGGGCCATCTTCAAGAATTTCAAATCCTTAACAACCGTCATATCTTACTGGTTGCTGCTGTAGTAAAAATACCGGGGACGGAAAACCCGATTTTTTTTAAGAGATCATGAGATCCCTGAACTAGGCCACTACTAGGCCCAGTACTAGCTAGAGAACGGGGCAGGTCTGTTCATTGACTTAGTAAAAGCCTGTTTGGTACAGTTCGCTAAGGAAGTAGCATCCCAGGTGCCTGAGTCTTTTCACCGAGAGTGACGGGCAGTGGCACAAAAAATGCGTCACAGTCTCCGTTTCATCTCTGCACCCCCTACAGTCGGCTTCGTTAGAGCGGCCGATTCTCTGCTGGTGCGCTTTAAGGAATCCATGTCGTGTCAGTATTGAAAGCAGCAGTCTCAATGATAGTTTGTTTAGCCGGAGAAGTTTGGACGTTGAGCTAGCATTAGGTGGACTCCACAGTTTCTTGGTCGTACCGGCGACCGGGATTACGTCCCATAATCGGTGATGTTGGTCGTTCATCCAGTTTGCAATACGCCCAAGTAGATATCTGGTCGACATCCCTATAAGGGAGGTATGAGAGCAGCCAAAAAAGGCTCCCTCCCTCGCCAGCTCGTCTTTCTTATTACCATATATGCTGCTATGGCCTGGCACCCATAGAATGCTAAGGCGATTTTTCCGGGACAAATCATTAAGTTCGTATTTGCAGTCCCGTGTAAACTTGGATATTGTAGAGGGTTTCATTAGGGCCTTGATAGCCGCCTGGCTATCCGTGCAGACCGCAATATTTAGCCGCTCAGGTTGCAATGACCTCCGGCTTCTAGTATGGCTGGAAGACTGAGGTGTGATCCTCGAGGTGCAGTACCATCCTCACACCCAGGTCCTCGCAGTGGATGCCTGCCCCGAACTTCCCCTCTATTTAACCATCCGTGTAAAATACCACGGGTATCGAAGGGGGGATTACGGAGTCAGGCTCCCAATCCTCCCTTGGTAGAATCTCAAGCTTGAAATCTGAAATAATCATCTCCTCCAGGAGGTGGTCGTTACTAAGGTTGAAAACAGGAGTCTCAGCTCGTAGCAGCCAAACAATGGACTCGTGAGGAACACGCGATCCTGCGTGCATCCAGCAACCACTGAGATGTAGCCTTAGAGCCGTTTACACTGTTTTCTTGAACTGAGCGCTCCCGATATGCTGAGTAAGCACAATCTTTGTACTTTTCCCAAGATTTTGCGGTTGCGTTATGTTTCCAGAGCTTTCCACTAAATGGCGGCTCCATGGGTAATCATGGGTCGAATGACGCTGGTATACAACCAGGATAATATCCGTGGTTTGAGCCCCCAATTCTTACCAATGGCCCTTCCACAGGTAGATAAGGCCGTGTAGGCCTTCCTTGCCCTTTCCTCCAAGTGTGGTTTCCAGCTAGGTTTCTTATCCAAAGTAAGCCCCAGATACTTGACGTCTTACTTTAGTACCAGCTGAGTGGAGCCGATAGATGGAAGCATCAATTGGGGGTTCTTTCTTTTCCTGGTGAAGAGGCAGAGTTCTCTCTTGCGAGGCTTAATGGTTAGACCGAAGTTATTCTCCCAGTTAGCAACCAGTCGTATAGCGCCCTGCATTAGATCACACAACTCCGCCTCAAAAAGCCCCGTGATAAGAATGACGAGATCATCCGCATAGCAAACGACCTTGTAGCCATTGGACTCGAGAATACACAGGAGGTCGTTCATCACAAAACCCCACAGCAATGGCGATAAAATGCCACCCTGCGGGGTTACCCTGAAAACATTATCTGCGAAGATCATTCTGTGACCTAGCATATGCGATACCCATTCCTTTATGGGAGAGTTCACTCCATGCTTGTGCAACATCTCGGCTATTTTTTTGAAGCTGCGAGGGTGACACCTTAGGTATGGAGGGTTTAAGTTCCCATTCGCAAATACGTTCCAACGTTTTCAGTACGAAAGAGGTCAAGCTTATAGGCCTATATGACTTGGCCGTTGTGTAGTCCACCTTTCCATTTTTCGGTATAAAGACTACCTTGATTGCCCGCCCAATTTCGGGGTGTATCTCAGCAGGAGAAACGCCCTGAAGAGCTGCGTAAGTTTATGGACAAGTACGTCGCCCAAGTGCTACAGGGGAGACTTGAATGGTTTGAACGAGTCTATGGCCGATTATACTTTGTCCCTTGTTATGAAGTTGACTTCATTCTCGCCAAGTTCAGTTGTCATTCGAAGGGGTTCAGCTGATGCGGCACTGATAGTGATTTAAAAGCAGTCTGGACAGTTTTCCTCAGTATTTCTAAGGACTGCCCAATCGAGCTGGCCCGTTTCCCGTTCTTATCGACCAGGAGCTCCGGTTGAATGGGTGCCTTCGATAGAAACTTTCCCAGCCTTGACATCTCACTAACATTTTCGACATTTCCATAGAAGAGTATCCAGGATTGTCTTTTAGCCTTGCGGATCGCGTACTTGTATTCCGGAAGAGCGGTGTAGTATGCGTCCCACGTTATTTGGGATGTGGTTGGTTGCGCTGCATGAGCGTCTGCCCGACAGTCCCGTTAAGAGAGAACCTCTTAGCTCTGTTATAAAGACGCCGAACATTCCTTCTTCGCGTCTTAAGGTCATGAGAAAACCTGAAAAACCGAATTATTACATGCACTAGAAGTAAAAGAAGATTGCACTGGTTTCTGAAAGTACAGCAAACCTTTTACATTCCACGACATTTAATTGAGTTCACTTAAATAGATTTCATAATGTTAAAATTAAAAAGTCTGCTTTTCTGCAAACTTAAATTATATCATATTTTCAAATAATGAAGTCTCTCCATAGATAATTAAACTAAACAGTAATATGCGGTCTAATGTTGGATTTGTTTAGTTTGGTTAAATCTTCAATTTTCCAATCAATGATTACCGTCAATCAGCAATTAAAATATTCAGTAACGAGAAAGTATTTGGTCAGTACTGAAATCGTTGATTTCTTAGCTGTGTTCGTTGACCTGCTCCGCTGTCTGGGGAAAAAAGAGCACCGCTCTACTTGCTACTTTTCTGTTCGATGAAAAAAAACAGAACAACTTAGAGCAATTTAGAGAAGAATTTCTTACACTTGGAAAGAAGTCAAGAATTGAAATATGACACATTGCGAACTATCGAAGAACTTTAAAATTTGTTCAGTACAGAATTCTTGTTTGCTGATCTTTTGCACTCGGATCACAGATCTGTTCTGCTAGAATCACTTGTTAGTGGGATATTCCAATATTATCTGCCAAATCTAATCTCCAGTTATCGTAAAAAAAATCTCAAAAATTAATCAATAACAATATAAGAAGCTATAATTAAATGAGTTTTTGGAAAGTACTTGTTTCAATTTGTTCATTTTTATTGAAAGAGAGGTTTGAATTTTTAAAAGACTTGTTATTTTAAAAAAAATACTTTTATTTTATTACAAGCGACTCGTTTCGACTACTGACTACTAACGTCATATAATTTTTCGGGTCTAATAGCGGACTATTATTTAAAGAATTTAACTGATCATTAACTATATGTTTGTCTTTCTATTTTCTAATACATCTGCCTTATCTAAGATTCCTTTTCCATCTGAATTATCTTGTGCTTGTTGTCTTTCAAGTTTCAAGTGTTTTGATATACCAGATTGTGGCCTCATACTACGTGCCCTCAAAATATGTTCTGCGAATCTTATTTTTAAGGCGCGTTTTGTTTTACCAACATAAACACCTGAGCAATCGTCATACTTAATTCTGTAAACCCCACTTTTCTCAAATTTGTCAACTTTAGGCTTTATTTCGCGGTTACATATATTTTGTTGTCATGCTTTTTTATTGAAAAAAGCTGGATAAATGTTTTTATTTTTTAAATTTTTGGAAATTAGAACTATTCAATTTAGGTTTAATTCAATTTTAATTTTGTCAATTTAACTTAACTTACGCTATCACTTGTTGCAAAGAAAAAATATAAAAATATAAAAATTTTCTTCGCTGCTTAACAAAATCCGTTGGAACTAAATCTGACTTTCTAAGGGTGTTCTATAGAATTGAAATTGCATGTAGAGTGAAAAATTACCTTAGGTTATATATTTCACACGATGCGAAATTCTGAAAGTCTTACCTTACCAAGTGTACTTGGTGATCGCTGTAAAGACTAAAGAATCTTGTCTGTAACAAGACTGAGCTGATTCTTGCAAAAACGCTGCTTTTATAGACCCCAGGCAGCCATTTTGTTTTTAAAATAATAATATAATAATAATATATAAAATTTGTTTTTAAATAATAAATTCTCCCGATCATTTACTCGAGGCTATGATTTCCTCAGAGTTTGAGCTGATGATTCCACCGAGAGAGGATTGGGAACTTAATTCCGTAATCCCTCCGTTGAAACTCTTGATCCTATACATAGATGGATCAAAAACAGAAGATGGCGTTGGGGCTGGTTTCCACTGTGAGGATCTGGGGGTGTACTCGGCATTGTGCCTTGAGAAGTACACCACGGTCTTCCAGGTGGAGATCAAGGCAATCCTGGAGGCGGGTAGATGTCTCCGGAACCTGCATCCACAGGGACTGAGGATTGCAATCTGCACCGACAGCCAGGCGGGCATCAAGGCCCTTATGAATCTCTTCGTCACCTCGAAATTGGTTAGGGACTGTAACCATTTGCTTAATGACTTGTCACGAGAAAACAAATTACTTATTCTGTGGGTGTCAGGCCACTGGCATCTATGGTAATGAAAAGGCTGACGAGCTGGCACGAAGGGAGGCAGCTTCCAATGGCGCGCCCTCTCCTACGGGAATGATCTCTAAATATTTACTTGGGCGTATTGCGGACTGGGCAAATGACCGACATCGTCAATTGTCAGATCGCGAGAACGACAAGGGAATTGTGGGGCCAATCAAACACCAGCTTAACTGCAAAACTACTACAGCTAAAGAAGCAACCTTTAGGAATGCTGATATCTCTCCTCACGGGGCACAGCTCCTTGAAAGCATATCAACACAAGATCGGCCGCTCTACTGACGCCAACTGTAGGAGTTGCGAGGAGGAGACGGAAACGGTGACGCACTTTTTGTGTCACTGTCCGTCACTCTCGACAAAAAGACGCAGATACTTGGGACACCACTTCTTTGATGAACTGCACGAGGTGGGCGAAAGGGGGTGGGAGCGTATCCTGGGCTTCATAAAGTCAACTGGTTAGGTGGACCACTGACAGCATCTGCTTCCACGGATTTTGCGGCATAGCTGGATGAACAATGGGCCTAGTAATGGCCTAAGTTCAGGGGACTGTTTCTTATAGTCCACACAACTGTTTAAAAGAAAATAAATTCTCCTCTCTTTCACTCAAGTCAACTGACTGAGAGCTGTCAGTTGCTGTTGTTTTCTCGCGGTCGAGTTAAGTTTTTGAGTGAGTGATTTAAAGTTTTAAGCGGGCTTTTTGTCTTCAAATTAAGGTAGCTCACCTAATTGATTCTAAACTGTGTTTTTTGTAAGTTTAGTGCACGTACTTTCAGTAATTTTTTAGAAATCGTGAAAATTCTGTTTTGTGCAGTGCTCCTGTCAAATTGTGAAATTTTGTGATTTTTTGTTTTAATTTGCACATGTAAAACGTGTTTTCGTGTTTAATTGAAATCGTTTCTCTGCAATTTACTAATTTGTTTCTATTTGCAGATAACTTGTGGACTTGGAGTACCTGACGCAAATCCCAGGCACAGGTAAGTAGGAATAACAATTGAATATTGAATTAATTAATAAATTTATTCTATTTCAGGTATTGTGAACACATATTTTCGTATTTCTTTCACTAACAAATCATAGGCAATACGCTTACGATAACCGCATTTTTTTCGGCTATTGATAGGATATTTTTTAATGCTTTATTAAATATGTCTTGTGTACAGAAAGTAATCTATGTAACATATAATGAAAAGTTGACATTTTTATATTCCATTGGTGATTTGAAGAATATGGAATTATTGCACATGAAAATGTTTCTTTTCTACATATATCAAACATCAAGTGATTGTTAGAAATTTTCAAGGTCAAGTGTAAGAATTAATTACACTGTCTCCAAGTTCTACGGTAAACTTTATACCATTTTCTAGTCGCTCTGAACCCGTCCAAATGCAAAATACATATGTCTTCAACATATCTAAACCAGACAACTATATGTTTAAGCAATGCTTCAGAGGATGTAAACAGTTTTCTTCCCAGATAAGTCATAAAAAAGTCTGGGAAGATAGCTGAAGCCGGATTTTCCACTGCAAAGCCATTTTCTTGAGAATAAATTTTGCTATTAAAATAAAAATAATTCCGATGTAGACATGTCCCTGTCAAGTTTATCAGCTTCTTGGCATTGTCAGGTGAATTAATTTTGTGTGCAATATCTTTAGTTTTTCCACGGGTATAGACGAGAACAAATAATAGAGATCAAACGACGCAAGTTTAGAATTACACGGAAGACGTAAGTTTTTAACTTTTTCAATTAATTCACTGGAACTTTCAATCGAATAACAATCGAACAAATTCCATCATGCTAGGCATTAATTGTAGCTAAGGGTGAGTGCAAAAACTCGAAGACCTGATGGCTCATTCCAGGGCATACGGAACAACCGGTTATAATCAGTCAGTTAACAACTGTGGATTTGGTGGTAAACACCTCTGAAACCAATTTTAATTGTTGCATGATCCAACAAAGAAATATAATAATGAAATTATTAAAATACACTGAAAGAAAAAGCAATGTGTAGTATGCTCACGGGCTATGACCCGATAATTGTCACTTGTGGTGATATAAATTGTTATTTTTGGGCTTACAACAATGGCTTTTAGAAAAACAATAAATAGCTGTTAAGTATTCTCTATGATTCCAAGGATCACTTTGCTGTTGCTGTCCCGAAAACGCACACAAAATTGAAAGCTCTGAGCTCATAATTTCTTTCAGTGTAGTAAATAGTTCCAGTAGAGTAATAGAAACCAATGAAAAATGTAAACTGAGGATTTCCAAATCATCCACATCAATTCTATATGGACTCATAAAAATCTATAAAGAAAACAATCCAGTGAGATCTGTGGCTTCATCTTATCGGACTCCCTCACAATAATTATCTAAATTTTTAGCTATATTAAAGCCTAGCATGATCGAATTTCTTCCGTGTTATTCGATGAAAAATTCCAGTAAATTAATTGCAAAAGTTAAAAAGTTACGTCTTCCGGGTAATTCTGAACTTGTGTCGTTTAATGTATGTATGTATGTATGATATTGCATTTACGTAAATATCTGGAGAAATACGCTTCGGATGAAACAAAAAAATACGTATTGCCTATTTTTCAAAACTCTATCCAATGATGGATAGCATGGTATCATTGGATAGCTTTTTTTATGAATATTAAACACGTGTTTTTTGTTCTTTCGATCCGCTGTGTATTTCTCGAGATATTTGAGCGTTCCGAGACTTTTTGTCCACCCAGTGTATTCGTAGACCACATTGTATTTCTTAGGTCGCCTACGTTTTATGTTATTTTGTAATATTGTTTCTAAGCTTCGGGAAATTTTACGATTTATTCAATTACTTTATCAACTGGTTACATCCCATTTCATTTAGTGTTATTTTGTGTAACTATTTTAATTAACTTATTTTTTCCCGACTGCGACTGTTGGATTTTCATGGTATTTCAAATATAAAACTTCCGATTATAATTTTACGTTTCATGTTTATTATACGGGCTTAAGTAGGCGACTGATTCACTCTGTAGAAGTTTTAAAATATATTCAAAAGAGATAACTCTACTATTTCAAATGCTATGATAACTGATAAGCAGGTCTAAAACTATGAAAACTATGAAAATGATTTCAAACCGATTGCACCTAGGTAAATAGATGTGTAATTGGCCAGAGTCGTCAATGAGCGGACTCAAAAGTAAAAAATTGACTTATCGATCGACGTTTTTATCAATTCAAAATGTAAACCGGCTTAGAATACTGCCGCTACTCAAATCCGCTTAAGATTTGATCAAGGATTGTAAGAAACAATGATTTGATTACGCACAAATTTGAATCCGATAAAAATTTGACTCCGATCAATTTTTGAGCCAGCTCTGTTTTGAGTCCGTCCAAGTTTAAGTGTAGAGTGTGAGCGGATTCAAAACTTTAGTGGACTGAAAAATAGCGAAATGAAAGGATATTTACTTTAAATTAATTATAAAAAACTATAAGTCTGCTGGCCATCCTACTATTCGTTTAAAGTTTAAAACATATATAATTAAAAAAAGGATAAATTAAGATGAATTGTATGTTAAAATAATATTTGGGATACTTTTGATAATTTTTGTATTGAACAATTATGTAGGAGAGGGAGGTTTTCGTTCAGAATAGAGAAACCATTGTTATATATATATATATATAAGGTGATTCAGATCAAGGTACCACGGGGTATACCACGTGATTCCTTGAGATAAGCTGATAAAAAAATCGTAGCACATACCCCCCTTAAAAACTTCCCTAATGAATTACAGCCCCCACAGATTTTCAGACTTTGAATATACCCTATAGATTCTAATTATTTGTGTTTTAGTTGGAAGTTATCTTTCCTTTCGTGCCTCACTTGTTCTTATGGCTGAACTATTTTTGGAGATATTATCAAAAATAATTTTCGATTTTTTTTTTTAATTTTGAAAGGTAAGTCCATTTATTTCAAAAAATATTTTCTACGGAATTTAATTTTACAAATAAGAAAAGGAATGATATAAATTAGAAAAATGGTAGTGATAGTTATGCAAAAGCTTCGCGGAAAACTATGTTGTCTGTAATGGCTTCTTTCAGGGAAAACATGTTGTTTCGATCCGGGTAAGATTTTAATGCGAAGCGTATCGGCAGAAACTTCTCGCGACACAGCCGTGTGCAGTTGACCCTATGAAAAGCAGACAGAAAGTGAAAGAAAGAGCTAGGAAACCCTGTGCATTTGCACAAAAACTCTGTATTACTTTTATTATTATTATAGCCCAATATTAGGGTTCGTAGTGATTATTTTAGAAAGAAATATCCCCAGTAAGCCCGGTCTACTTTATATGCGAAATAAAACTTACTTTACACTATATTATTTTCTTTATTTCATACAAATTTGATTTCATTGTAAACTGTGTTCACATTTCTATGTATGAATTAAAGAAATTCATATCCAAAATTCATGTAGAATAAAATAGGCTGAAGTTCATGTACGTACGAATTAAAGTCTTATAAGTGAAATCTACAGTCAGGCAATTACAAATATGAAAAAAACCATATACATGGCTGTATGTATATAATACTATTACATTATGATATGAGAGCGATAAATAATAGATAATTAAACTATCGATAAATTAAACCTATCCCGTCCTCTGGAGTAATATCTTAACCCTTTAGTGCATAACATATTATTTTTTGCTATCAGCGATTTGTATTATGTAACATTTAATAATATGAAAATATTTTTAATAAACTGAGTGCGACTGGTCTATCCGCACTGCCAACTTCCCATTTGGCCATTTTGTCTTGCTATTGAAAGTTTAATTATCATAAAAACTAAACCGCCAATTCCAATTTTTGCAAACTTTATGCAATTATGGGACGAATAACAGTCGACACCATTATTTGTTCTCGAAATATGCGAGACGAAAAAAATTTTACAACAACTTTTAGTAGTTGTTTTGTTATAAAAAACGCCAATTCAAATTTTTTGTAAACCTTATCAGGTGTTCGTTATGCAATTGTGCGTCGAATGAAATTGGTCCGGAGTCAATATCGTTTTTTTGTTCTCAATATACTCGAGATGAAGAAAAGTTCACGAACGAACGAACGTACGTACCACACATACACAGACATCTCTCTGAAAACGATGAATTCCGACTCTAGGGACCTCGAAACGTAGAGATGTGTCGTAATTTTCAATTCGAAAAATCGGACTTATTACAATAATCTCCAAATGGGAAGTTAAAAATTTGTTGGACCATGTGAAAAAAATGTTCTACGCAGCCACATTTAACTCAGGGGTAAATTACTTACATAAATAAGAAATATTTTTCTACATTGACACTTAGGGTACATTTAATTGTAAAAAAATATTTACACTGACGTGTAATGTGTTTTTGCAAAAGTGCGTTTTGGAACAGGCCTTATGTTTATTATCACGCTTCATGAATGAGTTCTTTTTAAATTAATTTTAAATCGCATTTTTCCCTAAATGTGTTCAGGAAATTGATTTTGTCATTTTGGTATTCATACAAAAACAAATTCCGTGTAAAAGTAGAAAAACTGCATGAAATCTTCTAAATATTAGGGCTTGTGCGATAACACAGTACTGCGTAACTTATGCAAAACCTACACCTGTACATATTGGCAAAAGATTAACTACATGTGTAGTTTTTGCACAACTTGTGCAGTACAGAGTTTTCGAACAGGCCCTTAATCAACATCGCATATATCTTATATTTAATAGGGCCTCTTCAAGATTCTGCAGTTCACTGCAATTTCTACGTGTGTATTTAACGTATAGAAGCTATTCAAAAATGCATTTTCTGCAGTTGCCTACTTCTACACATGTATGAAATTTGTTGAAGATTTCTACAGTATTTAACAGAAAGTATCCCTTTTGAATGGATCTCCATATCCATATTAGAAATATTGTTCTCCATATACGTTAACTACCCGCGTGGAAGTTGCAAACGACTGCAAAGAACGCATTTTTGAACAGGCCTATTGTGGCGGCTAGATATTTAATCAATAAGTAAAAACATTCAACAACATTGGCTACTGGTAAAGTAGTCACAAGTGAAGTTGGTTACCGTATATCGAAGGTACCAATATCACAGCTCGAAGTTTTATAGATCGGATCGGGCCTAGCTGAAAAAGAGTCACACTTCCTCAGTTGTGCATAAACCTTGGAGGGATTAGACGGAGTATAGGCCTCACATAAAAGAGCATGTACTTTGTATAGTTTGTAAGAAATAATACCCGAAAAATAAAGAAATTAGTGCTATCGGAAGGTGTGTGTATTATTCTGTTCAGTTTTTCTAACAGTGTTCGCGCCGCCACACCTATAATGTAGAACAATTTTTTTCAATCGTGATAAAGAAAACTATGTTAAATTGCTTTCGAAAAAATCATTATCTACATAGTAACTGTACATATATAAATTCTAATCGAGTGCAAAAACTGAAATTTTGAACAAGTGCTAAATAAAGG
>QYTT01091582.1:8348-18602 GCA_006980735.1 Dasypogon diadema | reverse complement strand
CTTTAGAATTTCGCCCAGAAAAATGCCTAGGCTATAGCCCATGAATTTTGCTCGAATTGGTCGGAAATTTTTTTGGCGCGATTTTGGCGTCAGTCGAGAGGGCGGAGCTCAGAGGCTCCGAAAAAATTTCCCCCACCACGGGCCGCCCCTTGGTTCCCGAGATATGAGCCAAAAACCAAAATTACATACTCGCGGGCGTTTTCCTGGTTGACTTCACGAAAATCGCTCTGGCTCCGCAAATACGCGGTCTTTTTCGCCCAAATTTTGTACACGCGCTCAGCCGGCCATCCCCTTTCGAACGAGCCGATGAACTTAATTGTAAATAAAAAGTTGAATCGAGTCGAATAAACTTTATTAAGAACTATTTACAATGTGGAATTTAGGGAAATGTAAATGTAAATAAAAAAAAGCTCGATGGCCACATCGCAAATTTTAAAAGTTATCAACTTTATTACAAGCCCCATAAAACAAGCCCTATAAAAACGACTAAACAGGTACGAAAACCCCATAACATTTGCTTATGTACTTTAAATTGTTCTAAGTATATAAAACACTTATCTCCTTAAACATGTCATTTATACCTTTCAGGTAGATTGGCTTTGGGTGCTTACTTGCAAAATCTTCGGAACTAAAAACGTCAAAGGCATGTACAGACCTGAACTAAATGGAAATTATCACAGTTATTGATTAATATTCCATTCGCAACATCAAGTTATTATGGAATCACACAAAAGGTGACCTCAATCAACTCTGCCAAGGGGTGGACATTAATCACTGGATAGAGTATCCCGAGTTTTAATGAATAATTGATTACCACTTTGGATGGTCTTGGTCATATGATATTACATTTAATTGTGATTAATTATAGTTGAAACATTAATGCCATAATGTACGACATGTGTCGTTGAAAATTTACATTTGTACCAGCAGATCAGCCATCATAACCATTATATACATATATTATGAGTGCAGAGTAGGCAATAATCACTTGGGGTATTATTTTTAAACGAAAGCTAATTTGCTTGAATTAAAATTCAAGTTACAAGTCTGTGTTACGTTTCCGACAAAACGTTAGAGTTGATTTCATTGGTTAATAAAGAAATATTAGTAGGGGAGATTCCATGGAGTTGCAAAGTTGTCTGAACAGACGGTTTTTTAATGGCCTCGATGTGATGTAATTGACCACAGACCCTACTTACTCTAAAGGGCCCTACAGACGGTCAGACATGTTGTCAAACATAAGCATGATGACCATGTTGTCCCACCAATTTGACACCAATTTGTAGGCTTGCATGATAGTGCGACACACCATGTGTCATGCTGCATGATGAAAATCAAACCAGTTTGATTTTTTAGGGGCGGGGCTTCTTGTGTGACATGCAGTATGATCGTGAGTGGCGATGTGTAACACACATCCTTCAGTCTTTTCTTGGATTTCGTAACGTTAAGAGGTTAAAGTAAAATATTTTTTGCAAAAATGGCGGGAAATAACACTGATGCTGGACAAAATTTGCACCGATTGCATGAAGAAAATTGAGATATGTGACACACTTGAGTTGGACAACATGTCTGACCGTCTGTAGGGCGCTTAACACAGATTCTAGATTTGTTGGCAAGGTTTTCGAAACGAAAGATTCCATATGTAACATACAATGCGTGGTTATATGAGGTTTGCATTGCTTCTTTTAACGAGATGACAGAATCCTTTAATAGAGCCGACCATGGTTGATCCGTCCGAACCACTTGCTGTACGTTCAACGAGTTATCTGCAGCATAAAAACTGATTTAGTATTTCAACTATGATTTTTATTTTTACTCTTCCGTATGAACAACGGAATCGCAGACATTGCTTGTAAACACAAGAAAAATGACTGCAATTTCCGTAGAACAATTGTAAATTAATTTTTTTAATTGCAGTCATTCTTGCCTTTTTGTCTTCATGAAATGATTCATAATAGGATTTTAAAAAATTCCTATATATGGATCGAATTGCTGGATGTTCAATCAGTGTGTCCACGCTAAGCGAGGCTAGCGTGAAAAGAAACCGAGGCATATTTTACAATGTTTACGGCGACCAGGCGCTTCCATATTGTGTTTAATTGCATAAATAATAAAACATATGATAGGAAATTAGGCTTGTATACTTTGTCAGCTACCTTGAAGCGTTCAATTCATATGTTATTCCTAAGGATCAGTACATGGCTTGTAGTTTCTGACGTTTTGATAATACTCACTGAATGCATTGTTGCTCACTTTTCACTCTTTGAGTTTGACAATAAGTAGTGCCAACATCTAAGACTAGAATAATGCACCTATATGTGAGAATAATTACTAATTTTCAGATATTTAAAGATCCAGATCCAAGAATTGTATAAAGATCGAGATCTTGTGTTGTTATTGCATTTTCGTCTCTAAGTGAGATCCGGATCTGTATGGATCTCGTGCAAAAAAACACAGCTATAGATTACAATTTTCTATAAGAAATATTGCGACAAAGGCTACGTCATTTTTTACGCATCAACACCACCGTAATTTTCGTTGTATAGGCAACTTGCCCAGCACTGGTTCTGACCAAAGATTTAGTATGACTGGTATTACTGCGCACTGTAAGGGCTAAATTTATTCAAAACATCCAGTCTCACTTTATATTTACAATATCACCCCATGTTTATTCTCCCCCTTAATTTCAAATATCATCTAAAAAAATTTAGGTCTAAATTGTTATAATAACATTAATATTTCCTTTTTTCTACCATTAGATAGGAATACAGAACACATGGAGGAAATAGAAACTGGAAATAGGAAACTTCTTTTGATTTACGCATTTATTACAATATCATAAATATTGAAGGAAAGTCGGATGCCGAATGTGTTAAAAACTATGTGAAGTTTTTTTTAGAATTCTCTATAACAAAAATGAAAGGCGCTGATGTAAAAAAAAACGTCTCACAAATACACTCGTGTACTTGTTAGCTTTCCTACACGAACCTATGTTGAAATATTTGCAATGCATTTCACAGGTATTGCCATGAATAACAAAATCAACCAGAAACCCTGGTAATCGCCTTGTTCCTTACTTGTATTGAAATATAGAGAGCCAGAACCCAGGATGTAGATTGTGTAAGCAACAATAGAGTCTGGAAGTGTTTTTGCATTATTCGAAGTGTTCTGCCGGAGAAGGTCTGATGTATCTGTCTGCATATTCAGAAAGGGGGATATTGTGAATTCCTTCAAATCACCCTCTTGGGACGTACGGCCATTTGTTTTCCAGGGCTGCTCATAAAGAACAGAAGAGGATGAATTTAATTTTGATTGCTATCCTGTTTGCAAACGCCAACGTGCGTTGTGATATTAAGGACCAAGCCATACTATTCTGCTTTTCATTTCTCTTTAAAGCCATTAATAGAATTACTGCTGTCCACTAAAACTGCAAATTGGGGACGGATAATTTATTTACTTTTACCTTCTGAGTAAAAATATGAAAATTTACCCAATTATGATAGTACTAAGATTTTTATCTCATTTTCGGGAAATGTGTACGGTAACAAAAGGGAGATTTTTGGGCAATAAACCAGAAATTATCCAGCTACAGTACGTTTGCTTTATGGTTTCTAGTTAAGTGTGAGCTGTTAAGCTTAGGAAAAATCCATATACCCTAAAAGCCAAAACGGGAGTTAATTTTGCAATAAAGATGATTATATAGGGGTGCATACAAATCGAATTACATTAGGTGTTCTGGTTTCAGCTCCAGCCAGGCAAAATAGCCAAAGATTTATATTATCCTTCACGTTTTTTAAACGTGTATAATTTCTGTGATTTTAATTAATCTTATACACTTAATTTATTTTACATTGGAATTTCCTAAACATTTAAAGTTTCCAAAAGATAATTAGGATGATCCCCGGGGATTAATTGACACGTAAAATTTTCCCTTTCTCGAAAAAATAATTTCGTTTATGTAATAAATTAAGATAGGAATAAAAAAAAAGTTTCACGGGTAAGCTTAATGTACAACTTAATCCACCTCAACAATAAATTTAATGTGAAATATCTTTTCCCTGCTATATCCCAACTAAGCCTGCTTTACCTGTGTGTGCACGTTGTCGTTGTAACAGGGCAATCCAGCTTTATACCAATTGGATAAAACTTTTCGGGACATATTTTAGTTGAAAAGTTTTCGAGGGTTTGGATATCTTTCGCAATTAAAGTTTCTCTCACAGCGGCATATTTCTCAGCGACTTAGATATGAAAATGCTTTTTTGCCTGGTGAACGAGAAACATTTCGTCTGGGGTAGTATAAATTTTAATCCATGCATAACTTAAAAAGTCTCTAAAAGTTATCTTACAGAAGTCTGCAAAGGAGAGTACACACTTTCTCAAGTGAGGCAATTAAGGTGAAAATGCTTTTGGTATGGTGTACGTACGTAGATATGAGAGAGATATTAACAATCCGTCTATAAATAACATGTGATGTTTTTAGATTTGTGTCTCTCGATTCTTTAAGTTTTAATAATTTAGCACTTAATGCAAGGGGAGCAGAGGAAAAATTAATTACCAAAGGGTAAAGTACTTGTAAAGTCCATTATTCAAGGAATATATTAAAAGTGACATCAGTCAATCAAGATGGAAACCCTTTAAAGGACTGCATAAAAGATGTCCTCTGTGACAATGAGGCACATTTGCATATTTAACAAAGCGCTAAAATTGCCACCACTTCTGCTTCATGACATTAAAAAGTTCTTGTCCTCCTTGGTTTTCCTTCAGCCTTAATTTTCACTTCATTAACTAATCATCACAAAACCCTTTTATTCTTAACAAAAGAATAGTATAGTAAGGTTATTTCTGAAGTGACAGAAGAAGAATTATTGCTAACAATAAGCGGACGATCTCAGTATCTATTTGTGCCTTCTAAAAATTTTACCAGAAAGCCATTTAAGAGGTTGCAAAAAAAAGGGACAAGGTCCATATTTGAATAATTTTCGGAAATGATATTGAAATTTCCCACGAAACATGAAACACGAACTTTGGAACAAAGTTATACAATTCTATGTATACGAAATGCCCTCAAACAATAAAAGAAATCCTTAGAAAGTTTCTTGATTTAAAGCTAATTTGTGATTCAAATTTCTATTCTTAAAAAGAGTTATTAATATGGATTAAAACAATTGCTGCGATTTTCGCAATCTAAAAAATATCGGTAAGTTAGGAGGGATGGCAAAAGACTAGGGGCGGCAAGCTTAGAGGTTCGGCGGGCCAGATTTGTCTTAATCAAATTAAAATAATTTTACTTAATAATATTAAATAATTTATTAAAACACAGATATTAAGATTATTTCGTTTCGCGTTAGAAAAAAAAATTTAAGTTAAATGAAACTAATTTAAGATCGACCTGACCGCTTTAACTACGCCATCTATTGAAGGGCTGCGAAAGGCAGTGTTACTATTTCTCCGATATAAAAGTCAGCGTTTCCTGACCTGTTTTAATAGACATATTATTGATTATCGGTTCACCTGTTTCGAGAGTTATATGCTTGAATTTTTCTGGAAATTCACAAGCATATTTTGCGGATTTTGGATTTTTGTCTGAATTGGAAGGGAGTAAAAAATAATAACAGATTTCCTTTCCAGCTTGGTAGGCGTACTTCTCAACAGGTATTGTATGTATGGGGGAGTGGAGGGGGAGAGAGGAGTAGATCCCACGGGGTAAGGAACTACAGTCATTTTAATCTTTTGGGCTTGCATTGTAAATCCGAATTTTGGGTTTTTCATCGCCTGTTTTGCAAAAACAATGGATTTAAAAACAAAAAAAAAAAAAAAAAAACAGCTACTCTTCGCCTTATTAAAGCCAATTTTTTCCCTTTCGATTGATATACCACAACCCTATACTGTCGTCCCCTATCTCAAAAGATCTAAAACATCAAACATGTTCCATTTCTGCCGAATTTGTTTTTCTTTCCATTTTTATCATTTTAAATTTTCTGGCATTATTCTCAGGTAGGATTAGTAAAAACGTTCGGCATCGTGATAGCCAAATTTCAGTAACATCAGCTCATACGCAGCTCGAAAGGGAAGCCTGCAATATGCTGTTAGCTTTAATTCTTATTCCCCATACGTTCTTATAATAAATGGAAAGAGTTCCTGTTTTTTTTTATTCAGTTCAATAGGCCGCAAGATCCCCTTAGAGAATCGATTTTTACCAGAGACCCTTTGCGAAGCAATGAATTCATGCACAACAATATTATCTAGCCAGAAATTTGGCGAAGAAAACAATTGAAATACAGCTTGGGTTGGAGTCAAAGAGTGGACAATGCAGTTTGACCGGACGTAGGCCTTAACAGCAGTTGTAGAGGGGTCAAGACGACATGCAAAAAATACCCTTAGCTACTGCGCTACCCTCATCAAAAAACTTGCAGATTCAATGGAGCTTCAATCCGTGATCATCATGAGAGCCCTAGAATTTGGAAAAGAAGAAGACGAAATACCACCGAATCAGGAGGTTCTGAAAAGGGATACTTCACCTCCCAACAATTGATTCAGTAGAAGAGGAAAAATCAAGACAATTTAGTCCAACCAGAGATGAACAAAAAGTAGAAAAAGGTTCATCAAAGTGTAGATCCAGATAATAGAAGCCCAGGAGCCGAACAGCGAAGATTTATCAACAATACTGTCAATTTTAATAGTAATTTGGCACGAAGGAATTCTGATGAATTTAGTAGAAGTGTCGAAGAAATTAACTATGAAAGCGTTGAAGGAGAGGGAAATTTTAGCGAAAAAGGCTCTATCACAGATAATGTCAGGTATTTTATCTATGAAAGAAAGCCTGACACGAAAAAAGATAAATTGTTCGATAGAGGATTTCGTCGAATGTCTCCAAGAAACAGAATCGTTCACGATATTTACGAGGCATTATCAAAATCAGATCAAACCGGAAGATTCCGAGTGGATCATGAACTCTTTAATCGACAATTTACAAGATACAATAGATGAGTTATTTCTTATTACTTTTTGCTATTTATAATTTGTGACTGTTATTTATTCTAGATATAAATGTATTCATACGCTAATACCTCTTATTTTTCCGTTTAATTATTTTCATGTGTTTATTTTCTCAGGAAGCAACAACTCAAAAGACTATGTATGACCTCTAAAGCAAATTAAATGAAAAATATGAAAGAAAAAAACTTGTGCTATTAAGTAATACCCTCAAAATTCTATCTAAACTGATTTTATAAGTCATCCCCAATGCCATCGCCACCAAAAGGGAAATGAATGCGAATAATTGAGTTATAGCTATATAACGGTGAAGTAAAACGCATTTTCACAGATTTGTTCCAGGATTTAGAATGAAATCCCTTTTGGCAATTTGCATGGTAAAAACCGAAAAGATGAAAAAAGTCATTTCCTCCCCTCCCACTCTATATACGGAAAGATCCTAAGCAACAAGGACGTTTAAAACGACCAAAAACATTCTGCTGGTTTAAATGCGGCTTTCGGAGAGAAGCCATTTTCACGGCTTTAATTTATGCAAAGTCGATTAAGTTGCTCTTTAGTCAATGGGCACAGTCAGAATAAAGTCCACGAAATAATTCTGTATGTGGTTTATGGAAATTCACTACAGAATCAGAGGAGGGGGGCCATGATTATAATATATATTGCATAAAGAAATATAGTTGTCTCCTCTTTGAACTGGAAGAAATATAGACAAAAGGAATTTATTGTTACCACATTACCATTATCTCCTTATTAGATAATTAAATGCAACCCATAGAAATTTTAAAACAAAAGCACGAAAATTAGATAAAAAAATAAACGAAAAAAACTGGCAAATTTATTTTTATACCCTAGGTACCAATTTGAATAACTCCTTCATAGGGTTGCCATATGAAATCTCCAGCTATATCAAACAAAATATCACCTTTTTTCCCTCTAAAATGAAAATTTTCGTAGATGGAAGATACTTCAGTGAAATCCTGGATATCCTGGCAGAAAATGAACAAAATCGGGTTGCCATATGAAACTTTTAATTTCTGATTTATTAAAAAAAAACTTCTTTCAAATCCTAACGCACAAATGATTTGTCTTATACAATTTCTGTGTCCTAGAAAGTAGTATTCTCATAAAAACGTTTACAATACGAGTAGGTATATGTTTTTTTTCAAAACTTTCTGCACTAAGGGTAAAGGAAACCATGGAATAATGAAAAAACATTAAAGTTTTGAGAAAAAATGTTTTGGATGAAAGTTGTAGGGTAAAAAAAAGGAGTCTAAGCAGTGGTCTTGACCTAGGGCACATTTGAAGGTCACTTGGAGGTCAACTTCATTTTTTTAATGTAACACATAATTTTTGACTCCTGAAATGGGGAGAGGGTAAAATTTTACATTGGATTATGTGACTCACTTATGGGTTAAAATGATCTATGAGGGTTACTGCTCCTTTTTAGTTTGAGTTTACTTACTCTCTTAAAAGATTTAGAGATACCCTACGGTGCAGGAGGGCAGACTTGACTTTCACGGTAGTACATGATGCGGTGTCTACAGTACTAGCCCATGGGGCTTCTCCCCGCTTTGGAGCGCTGCAGGCACCGCGCGCGGGAAGGGCGAGTCCCCCGTTGGACTGGCAAAGTTTCGGTGATGCCGGGAGCAGCTTGTAGGTGTGCGCAACTCTGCAGGTTGGCCCCGCGGGACTCTATTCTTAGTTAAAAACTGTTCGTTTGTTTAGGTTTTATTTGTTTTTGGCGATTTTAGTTCAAAATTAATGGGCTTTCGTTATATTTCCCATTTTCCTGGGGAAAGTTTACCTTAGGATTTAAATATTTTACGCGGCAAAGTTTGTTGTGAAAATTATACTTTTGTAGATATTTTTAAATTTCGGATCTTTTTTGAACAAGTTTGTTAGGAATTGATTTTGATTTTGTTTTTTTCATTTTTTGAGTTAATGTTTTATAGTTCCTTTTAGGGTTATTTATGTTTCCTTGTTACGTGGGTTTTATCTCACTTTTATATCACTTTTGAGCCATTTTTTTTTATAGATTTTTATGTAATTTCTATGTGTATATTTTGTGCCTTTTGATAGTCTTTTTGTGCCTTATATTGTACCTATTTATATATATTTTATGTATAAAGAGGTATGGTCGCTAGTTCCACGATAGTTTTGAGACGTGATTATTTATAATGTTTTTTTTTATATAAAGTGACCATATACACAAAAAAATTAACTTCTAAACCACTGAGATTATGTTATGGGCGTTTTTTTTTAAATCTAAAGTTACTGAAATTTTACTAACTACCAAAATGAATTCGCGCCTTGCGGTGAAATGTTGTATCACAACGGAATTCACTGGTCTATGGGATGACATTCGACAATTAAGCCCATTACCGCCATTCTAATCCTGTTTAATGCATTTCAAAACTAAAACTTGATTTTTAAAAATAATAATAAACAATTAATATTTTTCCTCTTTCAAAAACATTATCTTAACATAAGAGGAAATTCATATTATATAAAGTTTTTCAGCGCGTAAAGAAGAACTTAATCACCATTCAATAGAATTTTTAATGAAAGCCGCTACCGGGCAAGAATTTGTGAAATGTTTTCTTTTATCTTTTACTCATGTCCAACGAACACGAAATATGTTACAATTTTGTTATTTATCATCATTTTTAAAGGAAATTGGTCAAGTATGTAAATGTTATTCCGGCGACTAGCGTTTTCATTCAAAATTTAAGGACAATTTTTTTATTATTGTAATATCTAAAACACAACAGATTCAAAATTGTTATGTTATCTCAGCAAATAAATACAAATTCTATCTTAGATGTTTAAAGCAAAATTTCTTTGAAACGAATAAATCAAATTTATCAAACAGGGTGGCGCTGAAAGCAGACATTAATATTCAATTCTATTTAAAAGATACAGAGGGACCCTCATTCCTGCTTGGGGGCTGAAATGGAGGAACGGTATAAACACTCTAAAGGTAGCTTTTTCCTTGTACTATGCCCCATCTTAATTCTATATATATAAATACAGTAATGTCTCGCTAATCCGGCGTTCTTGTAATCCGGATCCCTCGCTAATCCGGCCCAAAAAATTTTTCTACGGTTGTATTCTCTAATCCGGACAATGAACATTTCTGTATCCCATAGTCCGGAAGGTATGAAAAATATTGTTTTAAAACAAATAAAAGTGGTCAAACCCACTCCAGACAGCATGGCGAAGACAATTAACCGTTACCAAGTTTATATTCTCTGTTTTTTT
>QYTT01091576.1:0-18918 GCA_006980735.1 Dasypogon diadema | reverse complement strand
GAAAATTCACTTACCTTTAATTTTAATTATCATACTTTTCTGAAACTTGCCGATTGAATATCATCCTCGTACTTTCGTACCTTCTTTTACCCACAACCTTTCGTTAAACTAACACCCGGTGGCTAACTTTCTACATTATCAGGGTTTCCTTCGCTGTGTCTCTTTCTTCATATTTGGATTCCTCATTTAAATTTATCATTTTTTCACAGTAAAATGGCGAGGAAATTAAATTAAAGTAAATGCAGGCAAACATTAAATATTTCCACCATCATAAGGCAAACTGTAGGGTAGGTGTTGCTAGGTAATCTATCAGATCAAAAGTAAATCAGAAATGGCATGAAATAAAGTTTGAGTAATCCTAACGGTTTCAGAGGTAATGGCACTTGAAAGTTTTTTAGTCGTCTTTCAGGATGAAGGCCGTATAATTTGTACTAAACACGATGGCTAAAAGCCATCAAAATGACTGCTTTACTAAATGTTCTGCTCCATTTCGTTTAGGAGCTACGAATTTTTAAATACATAACATTTTGCCATTTTTTACCCTTTTTCACATAAATATGCAAATTTTTCAAAAAAAAAGCTATAATTATTATAATTTGTATTTTTCTTTCGTAATTTAGAATCCCCTTGAGTTCCCTTTAATTTGATATAAGACATGTATCCAGATATTCCTTTGTGTTTTCGAGATAACCCGTCCCAAAGACGACCCTATTCCTTTTTTTACGATAATGTCAAAGCTCAAGCTACGGTGTTATGAAAAGAAAAAAAATGAGGATATGAAAAAAAAGGAAATTGAAAGGTCGAATGGAAACGTCGGTCACACTGTGTGTACTTACTGCGGTCTATAGTCGGCCGGGAAGATAGAAGATGGCAGTCTGTTCCACATTCGTATAGTTCGGATCAAGAAGGATCCTTGAAACTTCACTATTCTGCTAAGTCTTGTTTCAAGGACGAAACTTTGAAGACCGCTCATTGCTCAGGTATCACGCGTAGGGATAAAATTACAAGCAATCAGACCAGAGAGGGGGGGGGCTTTGGGTTTTCGAGGCAGCTTTGGATTTTAAATTACTATTACTATGTTTAGGTTTTAGATTTACTATTAATAAAATGTCGTCGTTAAGTGGTCCAATCGTGGATGCTCGATTCTGTGGGGATCAGCTACTGATTCGGACGAGTACGCGAAGTCAAGGGTACTGTCATCTACAAAGCTGTGAATAGGATTGTAGGTAAGAGATAGAAGATCATTAATGAAGAGCATAAAAAGAGTGCGGGACAATACAGAACCCTGTGGGACGCCGAACGGAACAGGCAAAAAAAACTTTCAATCCAAGTAAAAAAAGAAGGGTCGAGACCAAATGCTGAGATTTTGGCTAAGAGAGCAGAGTGCCAAACTCTATCAAAGGCCTTCGAAATGTCCAACGCAACCATACCCGACTCGCCGAAGCAATGGATGCAATGATACCAACGTTCGGTAAGAAACGTCATCAAATTGCCAGTTGAACGTTTGAAGCGTTCTCGGATGCGAAAATGGAGCAACCCTTTAATAGTCTTAGGGTGCTTGAACAAGGGAGCATGGATAGTTGCTGATAGCTAGTTTTCCCACGTTTCACCCTTACACGCGTTGGGAGGAGAAGGTGATGTTTGCGTGGTAGATGGAAGATCCGGATGTGCAGCGAAATTAGCAGCTAGTATATTGAAGAGGATTGAGGTAGGATTGAAGAGGAGATGAAATTACTTTTGACGGACTTAACAAGCTATCAGAAACCTGTGCTGTCTGTATGGCATGCAAACTGCTCCCTTGGCCCTCATAGCATTCCTGCAATCCTCTCTAAACCAGAGACTAGAGAACTAGTTCTATGTCTAGGTTTTCAGGTGGGAAGCATAATTTCAATACTTGAAGAGAGCGACCAATTGACGACAATACCAATTCTGGAAGTAGCGAAAAAGGAAGAAGATATTTTAGTCAGCATTGATCTGCCAAGAAGCATCGAATGAGGCTATGTACCCTGCTTAGCCCAATATGGAGGGCACATAGAGCAATAATTATTGCAATTTTAACTATTTCCGAATTATTTCTGGTCACTATATGATGTGCCTTTGATAAGGACTTGCTTTTGTTATAGAAGTGGAAAACATAAACCAGGAACGTGTAGCATTCAACGAAATGAATTTTCATATTGGCAGCTGAGAGTACGGTATGCGTTTTATAAATTAAAATTAATGAAAGCTATAGAAATACTGCAAGCAGTTGAGATTTGATAATAGCAAGCAATATCCATTCCAATTATAAAACCATCCCACCTCGGGTAAAATTAAAATTCCCATGTACTCCGAAGTGTGTACATACAATAACTCGTAGTCGGGTCGGACAAAATTGAAAATCTGATAACTAGTGGAATGGAGTTAAACGTTCTCTTGCTTGTTGCAACCATTTCTAGCATCATTTAAAAGATCTAAAGATCTCCAAGAGGGAGAGTAAATTCATTTTGCATTCTGTGGAGCATAAGGTTGTAATTCAGATATCCAACTGGCAATGGAACACGCGGAGGTGTACACAGGTGCAACCCTTCTGGTTTACTTGCTGTATAAATCTCGAGCAACAGTACCTTTGAGGTTAATATACTTAACCTGATTAAAGGGTTATCTACACGATACCAGAATGGATACATTCAGTGTTGGAAGCGTCCGGGTAGAATTTCAACGGTGGGGTTGGTAATGTTATCTGATTGTGAGACCAACTCTGACATTCCTTGAAATAATTGTAGGAAATGCGCCACTCAAACTAAGGTACGTAGCAGTTAAATAAAATTACACCAAAGAAGAGATAACAAACACAGTTGAAATGTTATGGTTGCAGGGGTAGGGGTGTTGGGTGGCACGGAAACTTGTAAAGTAAAATGTCGACATTAGTGTACCAAGAATCGGGTAAGGCCAGATGATGCGGGGTTGAGAGGAAAGTGAAATGGTAGAGAAATGCAACATAGATTCTTTCTTCCATCGTATAATTTTCCTAGTCTATGCACGTTTCGGTTTGTTATTTTATCACCTTTAGTGCTTTTAACGTTTAAGCTGTACTTCGTTATCGGCTTCAAACGCTTTCAACTGGAATTCAATAAATTTAGTCTTGGTATTTTAATTGCATTGCTCTGCAAGGTATTAAAATTTTTGGGCATTGATCGAGTTCAGGTTTAAAAAGTCCTTTAAGAATTTTAAATTTTCTCTGTGGTGAATTTTTCTATTGTACAATTTGAATTTATTTTTTACTTTTTAGTCTCCCGCCCGCCTCTTTTTATTCAAAAGCCATCATTTCATTTACTCTGGTTGATAATTTCTATAAGTCTACCTCTTCGACTAATTCCAAAAGAAAAGTGAGAGTGATACAGTCAGAAAATTATTGATGCAAACATTGCATCAGTTTTCCGACAAACTGAAAACCGTTTTGGCAGACGACGAGGATGGATATTTTCTCAAGTCAATCAAGTGCAAAATGATGAAAATGTCGAACAGGAGAAAAGTAAATTTAAACTTGAAGAGCAATAAAGGCTGATGAAGCCATGTACGGAAAAGTGTTTTACAGCAAAACATAGCCATCACACAGTGATATTTCTTCTTATTTATATTAGTGGAAAACTTGTTTTTTTTTTCGTTTTTTGGAAGTGTTTATGTCAGTGATAAAAATACCGAATGAAAATTTGTTGTTTCTTTTTTCCATTCCCCATTATGAATGACGTGTTCACTGTTTTCCCAGTCAGCAAAATAGTTTGCCTGGTATCTATTTTTTGTAGCTGTTTAAATTTATAAAGTTATGCAGAGAATTTTGCAGAACTTTCCAACGATAAACTAAAATCCCGAAGCTGTTTTCGATTATTCTTCTTGCTCTGGACAGACTGTATATGAAAATCTCCCTATCCCGAGATCAATTTTTTTCTGGATATGGGCGTATCAAATTTATTCGTAACGGAAAAGCAGCAGTTGTTTCCCTGTGCGGTCGGAATATGGTAGCTCGGTAAATAGAGCGCGAATACAATGCGATTTTCTGGTCGGCACATGGTGATACGGATGTAACGTGGTTTCCCGGTGCTGCTTGGGTGGTCAGCGACTTACGGAGCTAGAAAGAGCAGGGTTGGCCAAGTTCAAACTCGAAGTATACACTCAGAATCCACTTTATTAAGCTTACTTACGGGCTAGCAGTTCAAGGTATCCTACATGCTAACTAGACTAGTATTAGTGTCCTTACAACTAGCTCACTTTTCGGTCCGAACAGCTATGCTGCTTTTACACTACTTGTCTCTAAGAAGCCAAACCCTTAGACTTTTCCGCTCAACGTGCGCACTCGGTCCGAAAAGCTTGGCTGCTCTTCGCCTACTGGTCGTGGACTAGTCTTGCACACTTCTAGTCTGTTGGATTATTTTTTGGATCGGACTGGTGGGACGAGAGAGGTCTAGACCGAATGATCTGCTTGGTCAGAATCGCGACTTATATGTTCTTGTTTCTAATTTTTCGTGCGAATCATATCGGAAGGAAAATTCAGTCACTGCCGGAAAATTCTTCACCAGGGAATTCAGGTTCAAATCCTGGGTCGCACCATACTTTTTTCGTTGCTCCGTTACTATTATTCATTTTTATTAAGGAATTCCTCAAGTGTGGAAAAGGGAGTTTACAAAAAAAAACGCCAAAAGCCTGTTTATTTCCCAGCTGGGAATTTAACCTCGTTATACGGAAATACAGTTGATATACATATAATGCCACCGCCTTCGCCTTGTATACATTTTTTTCTCAGAATGAGTCAAGGAATTACCCCCATAAAGGATTACCATCTTTAGCCGGGACACCCTGTATATATGTTAATCGATTTGAAAATATTATCGTTTGGCAGCTAAACTCAATGGACACTCTTAAACAAAAACTCAAAAATAAAAACAACAAATATATCCCAATATTTTTTACATAAGAAGGACAAAAAATGCTAAGGATATGTACGAAAATTATCAGAGTAAAAGCATCATCTAAATTTATCAGTTTTTGTTATTATGATTAAAAAAAACATAATGTTGCCAATAGTGCTGGTAATTAGAGTGGAATGCCTTCATCCAGGTGATAAGAAGCAGCTCTAGACAAGATAAGATCATCGTCCATGCTTAACGATTAGAGTTATGTATCGGATTCGAATTGCATTTTTAAGTTCACATGGTATATCGACCATGGTTTTACAGAGAACGCAACTGCCTTGATTTATTTTCAAGAGTTTTTGTCTTTTTATATTTGTGGCAGATTTCTTGAATTTTGTAGAAAGCTGTCTTCTAATACTGTTCGTCAATTTCTTACCTTTTTCGTGCAGATCAATTATTATTATATTTTTCTTTCTTCGACAAAGACTTTTTCTTATGTACACACATTTTTTTTAAAGCACTGTTTAGCATACTCTAAAATACATAAAACAACTGTCATTACTTTCATTCACCTCTTCACAACTGAAATTTCAAAAGGATTATCATTGTTTATATCAATGGATGGATTGCTAGACTTTTTAAGCTCAAGTGAAGAAGCCTATGATGACACCTCTCAGCGGTTTCACAAGTATAATTCTCATCAGGAAAATTGCCTCAACCAAAAATACCCAAATAAATCACCGAGGCCTTTGATGCCGCCTCCAACCACTGTATTTGCAGAACGACTCGTATACCGGCACAGTTCGATGATAGAAATGTGTTGAAACTGCGGTTGAGCTTCGTATCGACAATCTATCAACTTCTAAGGTAGCTATCTTTGATTATTGACTTCGACAGATCTGATTTGTTTTTATGGCTACTGCTGGAGAAAGCTACAAATATTGGTCTGGATCTGGACTGAGATATTGAGCTCGATCGAAATCATCGCGACATGTATATTGTATAGAGTGTAATTGGATAGACAGCGCATCATGAGATCTTTCTGTCAACTTAAAAATTTTTTACAATATTAAGAGGATAAATGACGAGGTTTTAATCGATTAGGATAATATTTTTTCTCTTGAACAAATAGTTTAGGGACCAACAGGTGATAAACAGAAATTTTTATTGTTTCCCCGTAGCAATTACTGCAATTTGACTGAATTCACGGGGCAATATTTATGCATACGCAATCTCTAAATCATGACTTGTATCTATATACCTGTATATTCCTGGGGATTTTGGCAGTGGTGGGTAACCACGATGTGTGTATGTAATTGTCTGTTAGACAACGAACATTTAGAATAATTATAGAATCCTGTTTGCTTAAGTAAGTAAGAAAAAGTTATTTTCGTGTTTAGAGAAATCAGCAAAGTAGAATGGAACTGGAGAACAGAATATGACTAATGTCCTTGGAGATAAAACGTCTGAACAAAATGAGAAAACTTCAGAATGATAGTAAAGTTGAAATATTATTATTAATTACGAAAGCTTAAAAGGAAGTGAGAACTTCTTCAAGTGACATTATATCGCATTTCTTGCTTTGCTGAAGTAAATTTTAGGGACAAATTTAATAACAGAAAGGGTTCATTAGAATAAATGTTAAAAGCAATCTGCAGTTTTTTTTTATATATATATCACTTCACAAACATTATAACTCTCTCATAAATGCCTTTGATATATACTGTCTTTCGAGTAATAGTAAAATCTCCTTTATAGCAGGATTGGATTTAGTGAGTGAAGCCACTAGTGACTGGTTGACAGACATTAATTGACCACGTATTGATGTGAGTGATTCTGTCAGATTCGGTTTTTATGACAGTAATAAAAAAGATACGACAAAGTCTGTGCTTCTGATAGAAAGAAAGTACTGTAGGAGTGTAAGGAAGCTATTAAGAAAAATAGGTGGAGCCTCAGAAAATGTTATCCTGCAACACTTTGTGGAGGAAGTAACAACTTCTCTGGTAATGAGGATTGATAGCTACTGCACTGAGTGCACTACATTAAGAATAATATTTCACAGTGCTGAGTGCATTAATCTTTAATCTGTGTACATAACTTCAATGAAAATAAAAGTTTTAACAACCACATAAAACAAATAAATAAGGTGAAGTTGGATAGATGTGTAAACGAGGCAATTGCGGGACGTAATAATAATAACATTTTATTCGATATCGTACTGAAGATAACAAAATCGTATTTTAGTACCGAAATGTTGGATTAAGGTGGAAAATATTAAGTTCTAATATAAACTAAGCGCTGTATAAAACAGATAAATAAAAAAGTAAATAAATAAATACGACTACGACATGTAGTGTAATACATATAATGCATAAGCCATTCTTCCTGATAATCTCCCAGTAACTTGGAAAATACTCAACTGGAGCCTACATTATGACTACTTCTGTGTAGGCAGGAAGTTCCAATTACGTACATATTTGAAAAATAGAGAAGGTTTTCAATGCTTTTGCTATTTTCAAATGTGTTCACAATTTTTGAAATTTCAAAACCCTTAAAATTCGTAAGAAAAGTTCGCAATGTGTGAGTGGACAATAACAGCAGGGTGCCAGGCACTTTCGATATATTGCTAAAGAAAAGCCAGGCGATTTCGATATCGCCAAAATACCATTAACAGCAGCATAAACACGCCACAAAAAATCTAACTTTAACAATATCCATACACACTGAGTTTTCCTTATCCAAAATGTCCTTTCTTTTAGTTAATTTAACACAATATACATACTTATGTCTCGAGAATATATCATGGGCATAGATTAAAGAGAAAATACAAAGTCCGCCAGAATCAAAAAAGATTACAACAATTTAAAGCAATTTCGCTATAAAAAATAAAAAGCTATTTCTAAGAAAGTGCCAAAAAGCAGTATGGCTCTTGGGGATGGAAAGTAAAGCCCCATGGCGCTCGCGACGCACGTACGAATGATTTCTTTATTGCCTTTCATACAAAAAAGAATTCCTGTATTTTCGTGCAAGTATTTTTATTCTCTTTCATTTGATATAGTCTTTAACACTTTGGCGGTACACACTTAAAAGCTCTCTCAGGACAAATGCATTTTAACGCAAAATGCTCTCACGAAAGCTTTAAAGCTAATTGCGGCAAAGTATTAAATTCATACTTTACATTTACCCCAGGAAAACTATTACCAGAGGAAATGTATGACATACTTTCTCAGCAAATGCAAAATATTTAAATACAACATGAGGTGAAAAATCCGCGACTTATTTTTTGAAAAAACCAATTTTTGCATGCGAAATCAGTTTTATTCTTTGACTCTTTGAAGAGAAAGGCACTTCTTCCATCGGTCCTCTAACTTGATATCCTTGGAATAATACGACTTGTCAAAGTTGGCAAAATAGGCCTCCTCTTCATTGGTGTGAAATCTCTTTCACTGGAGCCATCTTTTCAAATTAAAAAACAAATGGTTGTCACTGCGGGCCAGATCTAGAGAATGGGTGAGGAAGCAATTAGTAACCTAAAGAATCCAATTCCACCATTGATTTCATGGATGAGTGCGTCGGTGCGTTGTCATGATGAAACAAGATTTTTTCTTCTTCTTCAAATGCGGTCGTTTTTTCTTAATCTCCTCATCCAATTTGTCCAATAATGTAACATAGCACTCGTCAGTTATTGTTTTTCCCATTAAAAAGCAACGATTAATCAAAACACGAAATTCTTTGGAATCCATTTCTCTCAAACAGCAAAAGTAGCGTCACTCTAATGACTGTAACTCGTAAACTAATCGACGAAATGTCATAAAATTTTGACTGAAAACTAATTAAGATTGGTACTACTGCATAAAAATAAAAATTTTGAGATAGTTACGCCATCTCTACGTGAGGGCGAGGATTTTTCACCCCATCTAGCATACTATTCCACTATATATTTTCCAAGCAAAAAGTATCAAGTCCCTTACAACACTTTGAATTATATAAACACGAGGAAAGAAAAATACCACAAAAGATCGAACGACAGCAATAAATCTACCCGGAATTCTTTTATGGTGTCTCCACAAAAGCTTTCCAGTAAGTAATAAAATGTTTCATCACACGGCATGTCAGGCAATGCAGCAAATTTTATAGGGGCACAATTTTAATTTGCCGAACTTCGGCTATTGTTCCAATTGAAGTGAATACTTATAATGCTGACGCCGTCTTGATTATCCGTTTTTGGTAAACTGCAAGAAACTGCAGTTAAGTATTTAAAAAGCTCCCGCACCATTCGGAAATGCATTACTGATTCATGATGAACCCCATACTGTGATTTCTCAGATTGAAACAATGATAAATTCACGTCTACTTATGCATCTCTAATCGGATCCTATCGAGTAGTCTCACTTCTTAATCAGAACACTCTTCACTGTTTTTTTTCGAACATCAATAATCTAACTCTTTAGGTGATGAAGAAGTTACACACTTTAACACCGACGGTATCTTGGATTTCGCAGACGGTTATCACTTCCAACACTAAATGCTATTTCTTCTGCGTTATCAGCTCAGCCTCGGTCATAGACGTGGTTATCAATACGGTGCAATGAATCGGACAAATCAAAAGGCCATCATTACTCCAGGCATAAGAGCGAGTCATATTGCATTATTATCTGGCTAGAGGCCAGTCAAGGATCAACAAATCTTCGTGATGAATTCTACTCAATGAATTGATCAATTACACATTTGAATTGATTTATAAATTGCTGAACACACTTTTTGAACTTTTAAATGTTGTTTTCTATTACAATTAACACAACTCATTGTGTTTCACGATTCTAATTATAGATGGCTGGATTATTCCGGCCTTATGAGAGTGGGATACATAATATATACACAGAAAGTCCTGATTGAAATAAAAGGCAATTCTACACGGCACCTTCGACAAATAATTGCATTAAATATTGTGATAAAGTACAAGTTTAAGGGCGAGTGATAAAGGATAAGGCAAGGGTAAAATTTATGCCACTTTTGAGCTGGAGATTTTGATAATATGGACCCTCAAGATTATTCATCTCAGTGGCCTGTTTCCCTCTCTCTGACATGGAAGAAATATGTTAAACGAATAAAACAAATTCGGAATTTTTAGTATGAAAAATATCAGAATGACAGAGATCTCCAAGGTGAGGGTTCTATGTTCTGTTTATAGTGAATTCAGAAATAATAGTGGTGAGTATAAACTAGGTATGAATAATAAATGCCCGCGACTAATGCGAGACTTGTGATTCCTGAGGTTCAGAGTTCGATCTCTACCTGGTGATAGTAATAATCTCTAAGTTAGCCGACCCATTAAGGGGGCAAACTTGGAAAAAATGTAAAAAAGAACGCACTTTTGAAGATTTACTTTGAAGAGGTAGTTTAATGTCTTTTTTCTCAGTATAAAAATTTGTGTGGTAAATTTCGTTGTGGTTTCGATGCTGCAGATGTAAACCAGTAGGAGGGCTATTGTCCGATCTTCTCAACAAAACAAAAGCTAAAAAGCTTTTAAGCAAAAAGTAACGATTTTCGAATATTATTTTCGTTTTTTATGAAACAATAAAGTGGTTAAACAATTGTTCTTTAAATTTATATTATGGAATACGACACCTTTACCCCTTTATCTGAGAGTTTCAGCTTTGCATCACGAAGCGATATGTCAAGATGATCTTTAAAAATTTTGATGATCGCTTTGTCCTCATGTTCCGAGTCCTTTGCCTTCAAAGTTAATCACATTTTTATACTGCCAAAATCGCTCCACCCATTTCTGTATGAACGATTTTGAATACCCTAAGTTCTTTTGCAGTTTTTTGAATGCTTAGTTTTGGTCCACGCCGATGTTTAACTAGAATCAGCCCCAGTTCTTAGAAGACGTACATAATTTTTATACGTGTATATTTTTTTGTGAAATATACTGTATATATATATATACAGGGTGATTCAAATCAAGGTATCGCGGGATATACTACATGATTCCTTGAGGTGAGCTGATAAAAAAATATACCCTCTCCTCTAAACCCCTCCCCTGACGAGTTACAGCCCTACATCTGGAATCGCCTACTCATGTCCTTCTTAAACAATTCATTTCGATACGGTGACTCAGACAATTCACTTTTTGAGTCCGTCGTAAATACACTTTATTATCTTTCGTTGGAAAACCGTTGCAGGTATCCGATTACAGATTTTTGTATGTATTTTAATTATTACATTCCATAGAAGAAATTTTTTGAAATAAATGGATTTAATTTTCAAAATTCCAGACAAAAAATTGAAAATTTTCGATTTTTTTTGACAATATCTCCAAGAATAGATCGTCGATAGTAACAAGTAAAAGAAAGATACTTATGGTAGCTTTCAACTAAACCACAAATAGTTAGAATCTATAGGGTGATTCAAAAGTTATGAGCAATCATTTCCATCAGAGAACATTCAAAGTTGAAAAATCAGCCCCTCAACTGTAGCAAGTTAGGGGAGGGTTTTAGGATTTTGTTTTTGTTAGCTCACCTCAAGGACTGACGTCGTATTCCCCACGATACCTTCATCTGAATCACCCTGTATATAGTATATTGTCAGCAGAAAAAACTTCAGAAGACTAAGGTACTTCCAGCAGATCTTCTGAACGAATAACACCTAAAATTGCTTTTATCAGGAAGTGTGATAAACCATGCTTTCAATGGTTTCATGTTTTGATGGAACTTTCGGATGAGCTGATGATAAACAATCAACAATTTCTGTTCCATAGAAAATATTAAATCCTCAAAAAGTACAATACCTTTGTTATGTACATCACTTAATATAACTGATTTTCTAGAAAATATATTCTGTTCTCTTAAAACTTGAAAAGGTGCCCCGTTATGGGGATAATGCTTGTCTGCTTTTACAGGTGTGCGTCATTTCAAGTAACCTTATTTGAATTTAAGTCGAAAAGTCATTTAAAATATAAAAGAAGCTCTTTTATTATCTCCAAAATAAAAGCTGTTCCGTGTTGTTTTCGAAAAGTTAGGAAAATTTTTATTTTTGGGTTTAAGTATTTCTGCGGAGACACGAATATCTGTGGACAATGTAATTCTAAGAATTTTTACATCTCACATTTAGCAGCTAAAGATTTCCCAGAATACCTTGAAGAAGGATCTCCCATTATGAATTAGAAAAGGAGCATTCCTTGAAAATGGCATAAGTGAATCATCTACATGTAAAGGGGATTGTACTCGAAAGCACTTCGAATAGAAAACCGATATTATTATTTATAGAGGCTCTTCTTATATCATAAGGTCATCATTATCTTGATCCATATTAGTTTCATCAAGGCTCACAATAAACTTACTCTCAATCGGATACGAATTTTCTTTGTAGTGAGACTAAAGATGCTTTTACTGTATATGTTCACAAAACTATTTGCGTTCTACTTGGCAATAAATTAGGATCTAGTCAGAAGCTTTTCATCTTGATGTAGTTGCAGTCAAATGCTAATATAATGGGTAATTTAGTAGTTGTGGGAATCCACAGATTAGTGTTAGCAGCACCGAATCCCCTGAGAAGCACACAATTTAGACTATTTTCCCGAGCTCTGTATTCTTGTGGTGTACGATGAATTATTACCTTATAACTATCTGTAATTATTTAACTCAGTGAACAGATTTTATTCAAAGATGAAACAAGCACATGTTTTCACGTAGTAAAAAACTCATAAATTTCCGTTCAACTTGGTCACATTTGTGCAGAATCCTCATGAATAAAAATCTTGAGAATAATTCATAATTACATCCGAAACGCAATAAAATAAGAGAAATTGCCCCATAAAAAGGAGTTGTGTACATTTACCGGGTTTTGACAAGTGCTGCTCTGATGAAACCAACAAATATACAAATTTCAGGGGTGGATGGGAACCAAAAACGCAGACGTGAAAAGGAAATATGTACTTCTCCATTTGGTAATTAAACTTGAAAGCTTTACGAACCGTGCAAATGAGAAAAGATTAATAATAGGGTGAAGCCAGCCACCGATGTATCCGAAAACAGTGCACCTCGTGAGCAATTAATAATCTCCATTTTGTGGAAAATGCAATTAACTGAATAGTGTAAAATCGTGTGAGAGCTCTATTGGTGGTGAAATTGTATAGATATCACCCATAAATTACCTCTTCTAGAGGTGTTAATTCCATTTGCATTTACTATTAATCAGGTAGGGTGAGCTTATCTACCTAATGAAATTGTGTCCAACCATATCCAATATCCCACTTTTTCGCATATGTGGAACGCGCCCAGAAGCGTTTAAAACCAAATGTTAATGCCTGCACTAAATTCTCCAAACACACTTTATCTACAAAATTTAAATTTGAAATCTCCCTGGAGTGAAACAGTTTTCCATGTTTAATTTTTTTTTTTTTCCACAATTTACCCTAGGAAAATTTTTATGACAACCTTCATTTAAGGGTAGCTGCTGGAACCGTCGCCACCGCCACGTTCATTCCCACGCCATAATATGACAAGACATTAAAACTGAGGAAAAGCGCCGGAAAAACCAACAACAACAACCGATAGCTCTAAGGTTTTTCTAGTTGTTCATTTAGCAACTTCATGCACTCCAAGGGACGGTAGACTGAGGGGACGGTGGAGATGAACAAATGAGCGTTAAGCATGAAAACTCAATTAAACTCTGAGATTAAAACGAGACACAATCATGAGTTTCATCCGATCATAAGATTTTCCTTCAGAAGTCGTTTTATTTATTTTCTTGCCCAACCAAGTACAAACACAAAATGAAATTTTCTACTTCGAGTTTTTACTTTTTTTCTCTCTACTTTCAAATTATTGTTATTATCGTTTTTAAAATTGAGTGAAAATGTTGTTGTGAGTTAATGTGCCGCGAGAAGTAACGCGAGGTATTCATGATGTTGAACTAGCGATGATATTATCATTAATGCAATCTATGCATAGTACAGGGTGGTCTGCCTGCTTGGGTATATCCACGCTATAAAAAAAATTTATAAATTTAGGAAGAGACAGAAAGTTTTCGAATTAATGGAAAACTTTGTCTCCTTATTACTGAAACAAGTATCCAATCGATTTTAGTGATATTGTTTGAAACAAATCTTTCGCTTTTGGAATTGTCCCCGGAGACTTCTGTAGATGGAGAAACAGAAGCCTATTGAGATGGGCTTACAGGTAACGAAAAATCTCAGAGCAGAAGAAAAATCGAAGATGCCAGAGGTGGAGTTTGATTCATGGGTCAAATTTTTCAACCCCAGCAGGCTCATCCTAAATCACGGTTTAATTCACCAGCCATGAGTCAGCAACAAAACTGTCCCCAAATTAAAGCAATACACCCTATTATATAAAAAGGGATTTTTAAGTCGGTAGGACGAGAACAGAGGTAGTCCCTCGACGTAGCCCTGTGCTAAGCCCATATGTCATTCACCTGAGAAAAGAGGAAGAAGGGGAACGAATTTTGTTAGCGATCCAGTTATCCAATCGACCAACCTAGTGAAATACGGAATACGCTCCCATCCTCTCCCGCCTGGTTCTCGCAATTTATCAATGCAGTAGTGTCCCCCAGCTTTCTGCAACTTTTTGCCGAACTTGACACACAGTGCCAGTAGTGGCTTGGTCTTATCCGCGCATCCTCTACAGTCGCAATAATTTAAGCGGTCGATTCTATATTGATGTGCTTTTAAAAAGCTGTGCTTCTTAACACGTTGACTGCCGCAATTAGCATAAAATTTTCGTGAGAGAATTACATGTTAAAACGCCTATGTCGTGAGAGAGCTTTTAAATGCCGGTCACGTCCCACAGTTGGTTAGGTTGATTGTTCGCCCAATGTATCGTGTATAAATATTTAGGCGTCATCCTCGTGAGAGAGTGTAAGGACTTAAAACTTGTTATCACGTTAAACGCCACGCCGGTCCGGCATTTAAAAGCTCTCTCCGGACAAATGCATTTTACCAAGTAATTCTCTCACGAAAGCTTTTATGCTAATTGGGGCACTCAACTTGTTAAAAAAAAACATCGGATAATTATGCACTAACCAAATATATTTCTTCTTAGCTCAGTAAAAGCGTTACCTGACCACTAAACTTTCCTGCATGACTAGGAACTTGCGGTGAGATCGCGTTCAGCCCGTGATCTCAGAAAATGTAGCAGCTATTCGGGAAATGATAGAAGATGACAATCGGTATACTTACCAAATGATAGAAGCTACTGAATCCGTAACAATACATAGGATGTTTCATGTAGAGCTCAGTATCCAACTGCAACTGCTTGACGAAGGCAGTCATCGCATAATTTTTTAACTTATAACAGCTGATGAAACCTGTATCACGTTTTAAGATGTGCGGACGAGTAAAGAACCCAGAGTATGGTTGTTTGAAGACAACCCAACGCCAACTGCCATGAAAGGACGACGTATTTGTCAACTTCAAGGGGAATTTACGTGGTTGGCGGTTTACTCAGAAGAAGAGATCGACTTCGCCATAACTGATTATTTTAAACCATAGCCCAAAAATGGTTAGCAACGCTCTCTATCTTTGCAAAATTCGTTTTCAAAAATGCATGAATTCTAGAGGGAACTATTTTGAACACTCAGAATATAATTTCAATATTTAGGAACGAGGCAAAAACTGCGTTCTTTACGTCCAGAGTCTTCAAGTTTAGTTTTATGTAGACTTGTACTTAACCTTTCTGAAACCTTTATTCCTCATTACGAATGTACACTTATTAGGAGGTAAAGGGAAAAATCTACTTTTACTGGAATGGATCCAGGTTTTTACTTTGTTGCCAGGCTGGTACATTACCCGGATTATGGTTTTTCTTCAAATATCAATGTGGATTTCGTTCTAAAACGAAACCATTTCAGTCATTTTTTTCTAACACAACTGAATCTCCCACGCATTTGCTAAATTATATTTACTTCACAGCTAATGCTGCTCTAATACTTCCCATAAATCCAATTTATTTTTCTCAGAATACGATTTCCCTCTTTACAATTTCCCTCCTCAGTCTCAGCATTGTTCACAAAAGAGATTTGCACAAATTCTTGAGACAATTTCTTATGTAGGGTCATTTAATCTCCTCAAAACATTATTAACATTATTACTAGACACTTCTCTACAATCAAAAATACTGGAAAATAATTGTTCTACATTACTTTGTAATTTTATCCAATTCGTAACATACGGAAAATTTACAGATTTTGAGGTAGTTATAGACAGCAGACAAATTTGCTTTGTGACTGGAGAATTGCCAAAACGTTATTTGTTTTATTCATGCCATTTATAAGTATATTTCCGGCAAGTGAAAGAAAATCGTGTCGCTAATATCTTACTACATGCTGCCATTCGAATTGTTCTCATACAACAAAATGCAAGCATATTAACAAAATAATTAGCGGCATAATCAAAGCTCGAAGAACCATTTATCAAATTCCTATTTCCATTTTATTTTTTTATATTTAGAAAAACGAGGCGCATTAACAATTCAACTTGAACTTTGCTGAAATATGTTTTTCTTAATGAAATAGGAAAAGTACAAATCTGGTTGCAGAAAAATAGTCGAAGAAAATGTATTAAAACAATATCCACATTAATATGGAATGGCAGAAGTAGTCTATATTATTTCAGTTTTCCAGAGTATCGATACTGAAAGTGTCACGATATTATTATGATCGTTTTGTCACCGGTGAGCTTTCAATTTTTTTTTCTTTTAATTACTGTGAAGTCAACGCTTCTAAAATATTTTCGTTTTTTTATTTGAACTCAGAACAATAGTGTCGCTTGGCGATTTTGAAAATTTGGTTTTAGGCAGGATTTGATTACTCGAAATTCTGTCCCAGAAGTCAGCTCCAATCGAACTTTGCCTAAAATTCAGTACTTTTTTTAAATTTATAAAATAATTACCGAATTCTGCTTAATAAAAAAAGAGAGAAAGGAAAAAAAGAGCTGATTGATAATAGTTTGTGGAATAATGCTAACGATAGCTGAAAGGGAGACTTACAGCCGTACCGACAATAACCTGTGTTTCAGGGAAGTACGTTAAGTGTTAGGTGCTCTATTAGATCTAGCAAAGCTCATCTTGTCAAATAAATAAGATGACAGGCAGGTATATATAACTAGTCAGGAGATTTAGATATATATATGAAAATTACAATACAAACTTAATTACAAGAGACAGGTCATTAATGAAAATAATAATGGACCAGGGATAGACCCTTGAGGAACACCACGGTATATCTGCAGGCAATCCGATACTCTTTAACGAACGTGAACTTACTGCTGGCGACCTATAACATAGGATCTGATAAGGTTAGATGCAGAATACGAGAAGCTAAATTGTGAGATGAGCTTATTAATTAAAACGGAGTGATCAACCTCAATCAATGTATATGATTCAGATCCTCAGAAACGTCGCTTATTTCACATTTGCCAATGCCAATATCCCTTACATTGTATCATAAGTTGTTGCTTGATAGCTTTCACATTAAATTTAGATTTATAAAATTAAGTTTTAGTGCGGTGAATTTCATAGAAAGACTAGGTAAAGTACGACAGGATTCCCAACTATTAGCGGTATGAAAGCGCGTCCATCTATTATATGCTACATTGTGTTGGGAAATTAAGTTATTCAATACGTGAACTAAATTAAAAGTATCTAGAGTTAGTTGTTTAATTCTAGCTACCAAGTGCCAAGTTGGAATAATTCCACCAAACGATCAGAAATACAGAGGGAAGAATTACACCAATTGGACAGTAATGATACCTGGATTGAAGATTTTTTATGATAATATCTCTTTCTGTCTGGATTTTTGAGACGTGGAAGGTGCAAGTTTTCCGACTTTTTCGCGCATTGTTACCAGCAAAACAAATTTTTCCACGATAGTACACGTAAAAGCCACGAAATCTGATAAAAGAGACAGCTCCCCACTGTAGCCCAACTTCCGCTTCTTGTTACATTTCAAGTTGATCCTTTTGTATTGAATTTCCTCATGCATTATTGGACAGATTGTTGCTGTCAATTAACTATCAGTTGAAACCGGAAACGAGTTTAGACATTTGTTGTATTTTCCACCGAAAACCAAAACCGAAAAGGCTTAAAGTTAAGAAAAAAAGAAAAAAATGTTTTTATACTGATCCTGCACAGTCCAAGTTAAAGTGACCAAGTAATAGGCCTCCACAAGATAAACTAAACATTGTATGGGAATAAAGCAATCTTGACTTGCAGAAACCGACAAAACTGATATTATTAAAGGACAACCACAGTTTGCCTAATGAGACTCATTACGCTGCCAATGTCTATCAGAGCTTTGTATTTCGTTTGCCAAACAGTAACGGTGACGCGTAAATCCAGGACCTCTATTATATTAATCTAACTCAGAAAATCTTCGCGACTAGGGATAGCATTTAGAAAAGTTTCATTTGTTTTTTGCTCTATATTTGAAACGTTTATGAATGATGATGCTGGTCATTGTAGCACTAAATTCGTTTTTCAAAAAGAATTTAAGCGTTTCCCGATTATGAATTTCAGAGAGATTAACCGAGGCGCGCAGAAAACTTCTGTACATCATCCCACAAAAATAGTGCAAATATTGCTAAATTCTTTTAACCAGACCGTTTTATCTTTCCCCGATTCGATGTTGAATTTCTCTAGAGTATCTTTAATATCTTTAAAGACGAAACTATTATTAGCCATGATTTTACAATCTCTACTTGAGTCGCTATAATTTTTTAGACACTTTTCGGTATTTTCTTCGATTACCCAAATTATTATTTATTAGTTATTTTGGAAGAACCAAAGAAAAACAAAAAAAAGACATTTTCGCTCAATTTAAATTTCAAAACCGCAGAGATCATATCAAAATCGCTGATAATTTGCCCGCATCTGAGGCAGCACATCAAAAACAAAATTGAAAATAATTTCGCAATGAAGAAAGCGATTCAAAAGGAAAAAGATAATCAATATTTAAAATCAGTAATTTGCACATTTTCAATGAATGCGCTTTCTTGATATTCTCGAATCTCAGA
>QYTT01091575.1:1748-20035 GCA_006980735.1 Dasypogon diadema | reverse complement strand
AAGAAGAAATTAAAAAATCCTGGACGTTACCTAAAATCGTAAGCTCGAATTTTATATGGGGGCAAAAATAAATTTTGCAAAAACTCATCTCTTTTTTTAAAAAAAGAAGTATAAAAAATGGTCCATTATAAAATAAAGGATCTTTGACTATATTTTCGGGGAAAGTAGAGTGAGTCTATAAATTAAGTGGATTTTGTTTTGGAAGGGAAAGAAAGCTAAGTTTAAGACTCCTTTTCAACCTTTTCGTAATGTTAATTTACATTGAAAGGTTTAATAACAATAAATTAAGAATGCAACGAATCTAGAAAAGGAATATTCACTACTAATGTTTTATTTGCTATTATATCAATTTCAAAGTGAAACAATGCATGTTGTCTAGCAAAATATAAATAAACTAAGCCATGTTTCTAATACTAGCCCAATGAAGCTCAATAGTTAGATAGATAAATAGCTAAAAGTAAGGACAGTTGTATTTTTGAATCAACACATATAGGAATACAATTATTAAAATTTTAAACTCACTAACAAAACAATAAACATATCGTTTTCAACCTATCGCCTTGATTACACATAAAAGCAATGAGATTCTACAGAATTATACCTGCGGGAAATATTGTGCTATAGAAATAGAATCAAAACGAGTGGAATTAATTACATTATTTTGTTTAATTTATTTTCTTGTTTAAGTTTCTTTAGCACATCAAATTAACAATTATTGCTTTTTTTCCTAAATTTAAAATAAAAGAGATAACAATAGAATAACAAAGCCTTAAAGTTTATACCACACCTAAAAATATTCTCTCGAATTCCTTTGAAGCCATTAACAGATCTTCCTTGGTCACTTTCAAATCTTCATATTTTGTAATTAAATTTTTTGGTTGTGGAATATTGTCTAGGGCTCCATTTGTAATCGTCATGGCACGTGTCCTTATTCCAGTCGTTGTTTTATTTCTGTCGGATGCACTTATTGTTGTGTTTACTATCACAGTTTTCGCTCGATTTCGTTTTGATTGATCACGTCGTTTTGTTTGATTCGAAAGATTATCTTTTGACACCTCTAAAAATTGGACTTCTTTCGACAAAGTTGTATTTCGTGTTTCATTCAGTTCATCATTTCCTTGTAATATACAATTACCATTCATTTTATTTGTTGGCTTTTCAACTTCAAGTAGAATGCATTTGCTTGATTGACAAAGATCTACTACATTGATTTCGCAATTTACTTTCGACTGATCTTCTTTTTTTAGACCAAAATATTTCGCAATTTTTTCGTCCACCACTGGTACATTCTTCTCAGTACTCATAGTTTTTGTAGCACTTTTGGTAAGCTTCTTTTTAACGTCCGCTGTTTGCCCTAACTCAATGCTATTGTCATAGTTCTCCTTTCCGGAGTCGAAGTTTATATCACATGCATCATCGTCATCGTAATTTTTAATTGATCTGGGTGTAATCTCATTGCGTAGATTATTGCTCTTGATAAAAGGCGATTTTATTTTGCCGATTAATCGAGCCCTCTCATCTTTTTTCTTATCAGGCGTAATACAAGTGTTATTGTTGTTATTGTCATTTAGAAATGAAGGCATTGTCAATTTTCCGATCGTTTTCAATTTAATCCGTTTGGGGCCTGAACTTTTCGGTGTTGTTTGTGTAGCAGAAGGACTTGGTGTCTTGAGAAGTGTATTATCACAGTTGGGACTGGTGCCACTTGTAACACTGTTAGCGTCTGATAAACTCGAGAAAATTTTCAATCTCTCAGACAATGGTAGTGATGAGGGTTCTGTAAATTTTTCCATTTTTATAGAATTTTTAAATTTTACTTCAAATTAAACGCGATATCTAAACTTGTTCATATGAATGGAGAAAAAAAAATGTTTAAAACGGTGCTTGATGTGTGTTTTAGATACTTTTTTCTTTTAATTTTCGATTTTTTGTTTCTTGTAAATTATTTAGGAAGAAAAGAAGAAGTGAAAAGTGTTAAAAATGTATTATGACCTTTTGTTAAATAAATTAAACAAAAAGGAAGAGGAACCAATAGAAAATTTGAAAATAGTAAAAACACACCCCATCACCTTTTCGAAAAAAGTTACATGAAGTGTTTTTTTTTATGAATCTCTGTATTACTTCAACAAAATTTATTACTTTCGTGATGGACTAGATGATTGTGACTAATTGATAATTATTTGGGAATAATTTACAGTAGGTAACTTCAAAAAAATCTTGTTAGAGGTTTTTATTTTTAGTTATTTTTATTTGTCCAATATTTGTTTTCTTTTCTTCAATTTACTCATATGTCCAGTAAAGTAAAACGTTTTTTAGCAATTAAGAGCACCGTAAAAGAAAAAAAATTCACACAATAAATTAGAATTAGATGAGAATTTATTTAGCTCTGCGAGAAATAAGGAATTTCTTCCAATAAATAAACTTTCGGCTTGACTACTTCTTATTTATTTACTATCGTAATTGTCAATCTGTCTTTTAATCTTGGTTTGTTTCAAAATATCCAATTTAAAAAGCGAAAAATAATTTACACCCAGGATGAGGAAGAGGCTGTCTAAAATAAGAGATAATTACTAAATAATCGAATAGAGTAGAAAAATTAATTCATTAATATATTTTACATCCCAAGATGTTAGAGATTATGGATTTAAAAAAAAAGAGAGCTCATTTATTAATTCACTCTCATTTCAAATTCACTGAATAACTGGGGACTGCTTTTTCAAAAGTCAATGAGTGCAAAAAATAAAATTATCAAAATTAGTTTTAGAAATATGATTTCAGAGCACTAAACTTTATTCAACCAAACAAACAAACTCAGAACGTATGATGTAGGTATGTTTTACTCCTTTATACAAATTTTTAATATTGAAGTGATAGTTTAAAATTATTATATCGTTTTTCAATTTTTGCACTTATTGGCTTTTTAAAATACTGTTGTTTTTTACTCTTATCAATTTAAATCTTTTAAGTATTAATAAATAAAGACTGCGAACTGTTTTGGACGAAAAGATTAAGAATGCCTTAAGACAAATATGAAATATGTAGCCATCTGCCATAGTTTAACAGTGCCACTGTATAAAATGCACCATCAAAAAAAAAAATCTTCCTTTGCAGTAAAATTTGTATCAAAGTAAATCTGAAATCCACCATTTCGTTCCCATATAAAATGTACTTATTTTTAAGAAGAAATAATAAAGTATTAGATCACAAGATCCCTCATTAGGTACCCATGGCAGATACTGTCATCAGATCAGAATATTTAATAGACTATCCATTTATTAAATAAATTTACTGGACATACATATTATTTAATAAAAATTACGTTTGTATTATCGGTTGGTAGGTACAACTTCAGTTTAAATTCTTAATTATCAATTAGACACAACATATCTTAAATAATTGTTTACAATTACAAGAAATACGTGCTTGGTGCGTTAAAAACGTGATATTTACGGAATTTATCTATAACTCAAATAAAGTACTGTCAAATAACTTATTTTCTCTAATTTATGTATAAAAAAATTACTGTTTTAAAATTGAAATTATTCTATAGGTATTTACACTTTCTGTTTATAAATAACAATTTAGGAATTCTTGTTTTCTTGTAGAAAACGTTGGTGTTACCGCTTATGACTTTTTCTTATTCCATAAGGCTGAAGTAAATTATTACTAGTATTTATTTTATATTAAATTTTAACGAAAGTATATAATTACATGTCCAGATTTGGTTGAGAATGTTGAATTAAACTTGCCCAAAAGAAAATATATATATATATATTAATTAATACACTGGAATTATTTTAACTTGTTTCATTATCAATTAAAATCGTTTTCAAAATGCAGAAATCAGCATGCAATTCTTCAAAACTTTAAAAATAATAATTAAAAAATAATTAAAATTAGAAAAAACTAAAAAAAAAAATCACGCCAACAATAACACCAACAGTAAAATATTCATTTCTTGATCAGCACTATTAAAAATTATTAAAATTGAAAACATCAAAAATATTAAAAACACTTAAAAGCGGCATTAAAATTAGTTATTAAAAAACATTACTGCAAAATCATGCTTTTGTTTCAAATTATTATTTATAAACATTCAAATAAAACTCAAATATTTAAATAAAACTGTATAGTTCAGCAAAAAATTGTAATACGGGTTGTGCACACTTACCAAACTCTGAATCACTTTCATTTTGTTTGGGTGTTTTTAATAATGTGTCAGACTTAAGTTCATCACCCAAAACTGGTTGAGTTGAGAATCGATGAATTGCTGAAAAATATTAGTTTTAGTTTTAAAAGAGTCCCATATCCTTGAAAAATATACTAGAAAGGTTTCATTCACATTGTGTTAGTTATGTGTATATTGGTAATTATAAAAACATAAAATTTGGAGAAATAAATATCTGATTCTAAAGATCAAACCCAACAGTATATATTTCGGCAATTGTTTTTCTTTTTTAAAGTAAACAGAAAGTTGTAAAATGGGCAACAATATTGCCATGAAGAAGAAGCGAATTAACTGCGAGAACAGAAATATAGAGTCTTGTTACTAAAAGAGGTCAAAATGAGTTTTTTTATTAGTCAATATAAAAATCTTTTTTTTTAGTTCTTACAGCAAATTAGTCGAAAAAATGGCATAAAACTGCTAAGTTGTGGAATGAAATAGATAATGGTGCGTAACTAATAAAAAAGAAAAAGCTGGTGTGAGGGGAAAGTAAAATTATAATAAAACTTAATTAGAGATCGGTTTACATGAAGTCAAGGCAGATAAGCTAAGCATCAAGAAAGGCTTCTGTCCGCTATCCAACATTGAATGATGCACTGGGAGGCAAATACAAAAATTCTTAAAAGGGAAACTAAAAAGTATTTTTCTCTACGCGATTTACTTCTTACGCTCTTTTTTGCGCACTTCCTTTATTTTACGCGGTTTTTACATGTATTCTTGCATTCACGCGATACTTTTAAGCGGTACGCATTCACTGCGAAATAAGTTCAGGTCAGCCACGCTATTAAACATGTGTGGAGCACATTCGGGATACTTGGAATTCCAGTATTAGAGTAGTGATCGTCACTGTAGCAGATAATAGGATCTTGCCTCGATATGTTTTATACAAGGCAAAAAACCTTTAACGAACATAAACAGAAGATGAAATCTTTGGATTAGCGTATAAGAGAAATCAATATCAGTGATTTGATACTGAAACATTTACAGAGTAGTTTCATAAAAATTGCTTGTCGTTAGTTTGAAAAAAATTGGTGTCTACAATGCAAAAGTATAGGAGATACGCCTTTTTAAATTAACAACGATATGTATATGCAAAATTTAATCAGCAAAAAGGTCCTAATCTATATATTAATTATACAAAAAAGCTCCCAGTTCCGTATTTCAGCCACTTTTTCTATATGGAGTTTCATCGAGCTTTTCTTAAAATTTTATAATGGCAACACTTATCCGCATCAGTTCGGGGTTGTGTTCATTACTTTGGGGTTGCGTTCCTGGGTAACTTTGGTGTTAAGTTCGGTGTTTGCCACCGATAAGTATGCAATACATGGATTTATTGGAACTTTTTTTTTCATTATTCTACATGGTAAAATATTTTGAAAGTGTATTTTTATTGCTTCCTTGCATGGGAGGATTAGGCCTACAGGGGACACCTCTGAAAAAAACGCGCTTTGAAATTTAAGGTGCAAATTGAGGGAATATATAAAAATGTTATGTCACTCATATACCTTCAATTTGTGCAATTGCACAGCGGTCTCCTAGTAGGGAATAATTGAATAATTTATCTAGTCATCTTTCTTTTAATGTGATACAAAATTGTGAGGTGAACGACAATATCGACTTTTATTTTTCTATCGCCCAATTCTATGGGCATTTATCAGCCTCTAGATGTCTCTTATTTGCTACCACTGAGACGTGCTTGGAAAAGTATATTAGATGCGTGGAAGAAAACTGAAAGCTGAGTCCTTCTAAAATGTGTATTTCTACAATTGTTGAAGGATACATTTGAGAAAATAAAATTTTTCTTCTACAAATCAATGATATTCAGTCTGGATTTAAAAAGTACGGCATATGTCCTTTGGATCTTCAAAAAGTTATTTCTCAGGTACTAAAATTTCCGCCAGAAGCAGATCAAACAACACATTGAATAAACGCTTTTGTTAAATATGTGTATCAAGCAAAATTTGGGGGAAGGACGTTCTTCGAAATCAATCTTTTCCACGCTGTAAAGGAAAACGTGTAAATTTTGCATGATGGTCTGATTCTCTGTTTTTATTTTTTTTGTACTTACGCTTATATTTCACGTCTTTTGGATCGTTAAATTTTTGTTTTTGTTTGTTGAATTATAATATGCATATCTCCTTATTTAATTCGTTTGTTTACCATCAATACTGGCTTAAAACACTGGGAAGTTCTTGCTGGCTTCACAATCTCACTTATTTCACTTCTCACTTCTGCCATTCCAAGAAAAATCAGTTTTAATTGGGTGATTTAGGCTATTTTCAACGAATATGCCTTTTTAAAAGTTTCGTCTAAGAGTATTAGATCTCTTTTAAAACTAAAATATTATTGAAAATACAGATTCTTAGTATAATATTTCATTAAAACTAGGAGACCCATGTGCAATTGCACTAATTGAATATGAGTGGCATAACGTTTTTATATGTTCCCTTAATTTGCACCTTAAATTTCAAGCCTTTTTCCACACCACCCTAAAAGTAAGGCAAGAGGCGCGTTTTTTTTTGGAGGGGACACCTCCTAATCCTCTCATGCAAGCAAGAATTAAAATGATACATGCAAAATATTTTACCATGCAGAAATGGACATTTCTCTGTCTCTTCTGTTTAGCCCTTAAAAGTTACTGCAAAAACTTAAATCTTGAACAGATCCATACCATGCAATAATTGGTTAAAATAATAGAAGAAATGAGAAAAAGTTCCAATAAATCCATGTATTGCATACTTATCGGTGGCAAACACCGAACTTACCCAGGAACGCAAACCCAAAGCAATGAACACAACCCCGAACTGATGCGGATCAGTGTTGCCATTATATAATTTCAAGAAAAGCTCGATGAAACTCCATATAAAAAAAGTGGCTGAAATACGGAACCGGGAGCTTTCTTTGTATAATTAATATATAGATGACAGATTGTTCTTTACATATAATTTTTATTTGTTTCCTTCTGTTTTTGCTATTTAGGTTTACGGTAGGTGAGCACATTGGAAATAGGAACTTCCTTCAAAGCCTTGAATATTTCGGGTTTCACCGTAGATTTTGGCGGAAAAAATCGGGCATGAGGGTGAAATCCATTAACGTTTTTTGTATTTTTTGCTCTTTTTGCAATTATTTTATACAGTAAATAAATCTACTGTTCATATCAATCATACTAAAGCCTTCTTTGGAGGTTTCTGAAATTTTTTCTGCGCTGACTGGCTTAATTTAATTGCATTGGAAACTCTTGAGGGTAGATATGATAACTTCAGAACTGTCTTAATTTTTGACTGTTTACTGGATGACGTCAACTAACGTCAGAATTGTTGTCCTCCCCCAGAGCCTCTCTCAAAAATTTTAAAATTACTAAAAATTAATTTCAATTTGATTTTGCTTTCCAGATTATTTTATATAAGGAAGGAGTTTAAACAACATAGTATATGAATATTTGGAAAACCTCAATAATCCTAAAAATTTTGGGTGGTGTTAGAAAAAAGCACCACACTTCTCAAGTACACCTAAACCTTTTTTACGCGGTGGTTATGTATCGCGTAAGAAAACTGCGTAAAAGTAAGAAATCGCGTAAAAAACCGCGTAAAAGTCAATAAATTGCGTTAAAAAAACGCATAAACGTAAATTGCATGGGAAACATTGTCTCTTAGCTTTTCTTTTAAGAATTCCTAGTAGCGAGGATGTATACATGGTAACTCTGTTAAGCCAAATGGGTTGAAAAATCACGTACAATAAAATGAGCCGCGTAAAGGAAAGAAATTGCGATTTATACAGTATTAGCTGTGTTTTTTTGCACAAGATCCATACAGATCTTAAGATAAGATCGGGATCTCATTTAGGCGCGTAATTGCAACAACAACACAAGATCCCGATCTTTATACAGATCTTGGATCCGGATCTTTAAAGATCTGGAAATTAGTACTCATTTTCATATGTCGGTGCATTATTCTAGTCTTAGATGTTGGTACAACTTGTTGTCAAACTCAAAGAGTGGTCTTAAAAGTGAGCAGGCATTTATAATACAAGATTGTAAGGAATAAAAAAACAAGTAAAATTTACGCGTCTGAAATATTGCAACTTATTACCTACAGCATAATAAACTAACACCTTACAATTACCAGCTGCCAACTTGATAATGATTATCGGTACTGCCAACGTATAAAACAAGTTCCAATAAGATCCCGATCGTTTTTTGCCTACAGATCTGGATCTTGTAGCAAAAAAACGCAGCTAATATACCGGCCAGACAAAGTGTGATTATGTTTTTGGGCTTTAATAACGCCTACAAAAATTTTGTGACATTTTTATACATTTTGGTGCTTTCAAAAATATCCTAGAAGAAAGGACAATACGTAGAAAATTTGTAAAATATCCATTTCAATCCTTATTAAGGATATTTCTAAGGAGATTATGGGATCAGTAACTAACGCGATAGTTCAAGACTCGCGCTGTTCCGGGTTCGAATTCCTTTAACATCTATCAAAGGTCTAGGTTTTTCTACTAACAACAGTACAACACCACTGGAAGTTACGGGATGCAGTAACGATGCGGTGGTTCAGAATCCGGTATACCATTATGTTGCCCAAAATTTACTTCACAAAACGAATACCTCCAAGTAATTTTTTTGTTCTCCAATATCAAGTAATTTTGGTGGTCTAGTGATCACTAATAAATATGCTACGTCTTCGTAAATTCTTTTTATTTATTACCACTTAAATAAGGAATAGCGGGAATTTTTTGTTAATTTAGTTTCAATTTTTGACTGAAAAATTCCTATATTAAAAAGTAGGTCTTTAACTATTTCCAGATAATAGAATTTACGGAATGGCAGTCGGAAACTATGCTTTAGAGGAAGTACCGAAAATTATTTAGTTTTTAAAAGACATCCTTAAATTTTTTATATATTATCCAATAAAATTTCCTTAATTATGTTGCTAAAAACTACCAAACTTTTTCGGAGCCTTCAAAATAATTTAAATTTGAATTTCAAGTGATTTTTAGAGCATTTATTTTTAACGATCCTAAATGTCGACATGATAAAACACAGGCGTGGATTTTACAGAGGTTAAGAAAATCATTTTGTAAAGACAGAAGTTTTTGGAGTGTTTTATAATACCCATAAAAATCCTAGCATTCTTGGATAAAAAAATTAAGTCTAAAATTAAATTTAAAATAGATAACAAAATAAAAAGGTGGTATTGACACTTTTAGTGCGAATATAACAAAGTAAAAAATTAAAAATTTACACCAAACCAAACAATTTACATTGCAGATATTAGTAAGGCAACAACTAAAATCACTAAATATATTTTACTTACGGTTTCTGTTTTTTGGTGAACATTTCTCTTCGGTATCCTGTTTTAATTTCTCCTCAAGTTGTTGGAACATGTTCGCCCTTGCTCGCACGCTATTCTTTCGAACTAGTCCACCAGTTGGTGAACTTATATCTCGTTCAGAGTGTCCATTATCCTTATCACCTAAACTTTCACACAACGTTAAAGAATCCTCATCACCATTATCCTTGAGTATGGAACTGGATTCAGTTTTATTTGTTGCAGAAATTTCTTCAGCTTTTTCATTTTCCAAACCCGACATTTCGAATAATTTTCCGGTTTGTAGTCCACTATCACTACTTAGAGACAATGAATTTAGTTCCGGTATAGAACGAGGTGAATATTGATCACCAATTTCGCGGGGAGGTGAAATTGATGGTAAACTACGAGGTGAAAGTTTAGTTGGATAACTTAACGAATCAAGTGATCCTGGTTTAAAAATATCCAGGGATGGTGGTAAGCTGAAAAATTTTATATTTATTTAAAATCCACAAAATTTTTATTATTTTAAATTGTAACAATCACTTTCCACTGTTCTTAAATAAAGATACAACCAGACGCCAATGGATTTCACTATTCAAAATTTATTAAGATCACACTTGTTTTCACCAAATTTTGCTATATAAACACGCAAAGATTTTAATGATTTTATTTTTAGATATGAACAGATGAATCCAACAGTTGTTCACAGAACTTAACTTCAAATTAAAACAGTGATGTTTAGAACACTAACAAATAGTCATGGTCACCGAAAGAGCATTTACGTAAGACCGCAAGTAAGGTAAGTATCTAACCACATAAAAAAATATAGAATTGAAACAGAGTTTTGTCACAATCACTTTAAGTGCGTTTAGTTAATTGCAATATAATACGCTCGCCAAGATTTTTGAGAAATCACGCTTAGGCAATTTTGTGGTTTTAATGATGAGCGGTGATTTTGTACTAGTACGACACCACGCGAAAATCGTTGCTGCAACATTCAGTAGTTTGCAAATTTTCAGAGAAAATTCGGTAGTCGGTAGTACCTCTACTTTTCTCAGATCATTTTGAGACTATTTTCGTTGGGCGCAATCAATGTTGGGTGTGTGGAAACGCAGAGTCGCCACACTGTTTATCGTAAAAGAAAATCTCTAATAACTTACGACATACTTAGTGAGGCTCGTCCTCTCCAGAATATCTATAAATACAAAGAGCGCGCTTATTTAAGAGTTATGGGAATTAAGGGCAATGGCTTCAAATTTCGAAATTACCATGGGAATTATTGTAAGTTATTGAAAACTGGTTCATAACTTGAGGTAATCCGTAAAAATGTGTTCAACTCATAACCTGACTTTAAATGCATTGTTTCATTCTAATGATTTTTTACTGACCCGTTTCGTTAGCTAATCTTCTTGGCAGTTTTATTTTACATATTTCACGCACCATAGCGCCACCAACTTTGCAATAAACCACTTCTACCTGTTTCAGATAGCAGAATGCTTTGGAATATAAACCGATTACCGCATCGATCGATTGTGTTCCGATAAAATCAAAGACGGTGTCAATTACACGTAATCCTGTTTCAGATTTTAGTTGTATTATTGAAGACTATATATTTTAAATAGTTATGTAATCTTTGAACCGGAAACAATAAAAATATCTAAACGAGTAAAATATTTGGACGCATAACCTTAATAATTTCTATTTCAACAAAATTATTTTTAAACTCTAATTTATTTTTAATTAACCTAAAAGTACTTTTCTATTGAGTTATTATTGTAAATATATAAAAAAAAATCTTCGAATTTTCAATTTTTGGAAAGAACAAGATTTATCTGGAAATATTTAAAGAGCATAACAAGAACTGTTAATTGTTACTTGAATAGGTATGGATTATAGGAAAAGTAAAGAAATAGGTGGATATATGTGGTGTATCAAAATAAAGAGAAACTTATGACGAATCCAAATTATGCTGGTAACTTATTTGGTTGAGGGTTGAGGGTTCTACAGATTAAACGCGAGATCGAATCCAGCAAAAGATACAGCAATTTATTTGGGGATCATTGATTGAGGAAATTCTGCCGACAAGAATTGTACTTGCGAAACTACTGGAATATTGCACAGTAAAATTTCACAAGAAATTGGATATCTGTGTTTGTTCATGCGTGACCACACCTGACGATACTAGTAGGTTTTTTTTATCCACTGGGTGAAAAACTCAACATTTCTACTATTAGGGGAAACACCTTAGCTAATAAGACCTCTTGGTTTTGGTAGCTATAGTCTCACTTCATTGGCGAACCTCGATCATTTAAATTTTAATTGCCATACTTGTCTTTAACACAGGAATTGTATCCCAGGCTACTACTAAGAGGGTATTCTAGTGTAATAGGTATAGTTTTTAGACTTACTTTGGAATTTTTTCCATGCAACCAAGATGGGTTTCCCGAATCCATTTTTTGCATATGTTTTTATTTGCATTTTGTCCAGTGGCTACAGTAGGTATCAAAAGAAAAAGTATAAATTGAGAATTTGAAAAATGGGAAAAGTTTGAAATTGAGTAATGGATTTTCCGATTTTCTTAATTTTTAGGGGCTGCAAAAAATATAAATATAATGACATAATTCCGATAGGGCGCAGAAAACTGCGCTTGATTTCGTCGATTATATCTCGAGATATCATGGAAATCATTCCAAAAAAGATGGCTTTGAAAAAAAGGCGTTTAAAATCTTGCGAATCGTTTCGGTGAAATATATATACAAATATTTCACTTAGGACTAATTTACCAGTCTCGGACTATAGAAGAGACCCGTTCATCGACAAAGACATAACCTTTTTTGGCCCCTTTAGCTATTTTTGGATCGTGATCAGCGTGTGTTGACTGTCACACCGTACGATCAATTCGATGTTCGGGAATTGACATATATCTCTAATTGGTGCCCAGTAGTCATTTAGTCATTATTAAAAGAACTTTCAAAATGAGCCTTATGATCTGGACGACAGTCGGATTCGTTTTAAACAGCTGTAAGCTTGGAATTTTCGAATGCGACTTTGATTTATACATTATGTCGCATTATGTATGCGATTGCTAAATTTATTTTATGTACTGAATATGAAGATGATAAGTCAGTTTTTAGTCCTGGGAATATTAAACTTTCATTGGCTTGATTTTCATAACCCGTAACGCTAAATTGAAATGGTCTGACCTTCACCTCATTTAACATATTCAAGCTTCTAATAATAATATAAATAAAATATAATTTATATATTTTAATAATAAAAGATATAATTTATTCTCTTGTAGTTAAGGAATTAATAAATGAAATGATTGATTGAAAGTGCTAAAAGATATGTTGCGTACGTACAAGTCCTAAACGATGATTCATTAATCAATTACTCCACTTTCACTATCCAAATCAAAATTATCGCTTAACTAAATGCGATAAATTATTGAAAAGAGGATATTAGTGGCCCCAAATTTTCTGGTTCGAATTGAGTGATCTGCCAACAGCAGCCTAATCACTAGAACCCATTTGAGTCATGAGTGTAGCAAAAAGTAAATAGTTCAGTTAACACGTTCACTGCCAACCTAACACATATGCGTGAAGCTTTTAAGCTCTCTCTTTTGTCAAATGCATTTTTGCATATCTTTTTCTCACGAAAGCTTTTCTGTTCACTGCCAACCTAACACATATGCGTGAAGCTTTTAAGCTCTCTCCTTTGTCAAATGCATTTTTGCATATCTTTTTCTCACGAAAGTTTTTCTAGAGAAGGTGGCAGCAAACGTGTTAATTAGGAAGTCTACTTGCAACATTTGTTAGGGACCGGATGCTTTCTTAACTGAGGCTATAACTCACACCGTGTCGGTAGATTATTATGGAATTCTTGAAATTTTATTAAATTATTGGAAATACACGGATCCACTGAATAATTTGTGTTCAATTCAGTTTTAACACGAGTTTTATAGAGAAAAAATAAGAGTAGAAATATTTTTTTTTACTAAATCATTAAAATTTCAAACGTGTTACCTACTGTTTAATAACCATTTAGTGAAAAATTTATTTTCAACTTTTTGATGCAGTTAAAAATGACAAGAGCAAGTCACTATAAAAGTTTTTTTTTATATTTTATTTTCTAATTTTTTAATGTGGAATAAATATCATACAAACTTCTAAAATATATATGCAGGAAAAGGGTTGTCTAAGCAAATTGTTTAGAGACTTTAACAAAATTTTTTAGTATCATACCCAAAATTTCTGGGAATATTTCATTCTTACTTTCTTAAGTTTTCCATTAGATTGATTTTAAATATTACAAAATTCAGTGAACTGAAACTTCTTTAGGGGTCTTCAAAGTTTGGTCCCATTATGCATAATTGAAAGTCAAACGCCCATAAGGAGCTCGTTACTCTCGCAGAACAATACAGTAAACGCCCAAACGAGTTCGGTTGTCATAACCACTGATATCGCCTCAGACATACGTTTGGTACAAAGAAAAATGGAAATAATTCACTCAAATGTAAAAATTATGATTACTTCATTGGACTGTCGTGTCACTTGACATCAAAATAAATAGGTAACTATGCAGATGTCTTAAATCCTTTACGCTAAAAATATGATACAGGAAAACGGATTTATGTCAGGAGCAATCTTTATAATCTGTACCGGAATAATGGACAAGCCGATATAGTTCATTGGTAATTATGGAAAAATCCGTAACTCTTTCGCCCCATTCACCTGATTTCTTTTCCTGAAATTTTTCCTTTTACCCATATTAAAATTGAAAAAAAAAAATTCGTTAAAGAAACTGGACGAATGCTTTAAATGAATAACAAAACAATTTCGGATCGGTTAAAACGTTTAGTAAAATTTTTCATAAGAGCTTATTTCAAGAAATAGGATTACAAAAATTATTATTATTTTTTATTTTATATTTTATTTTAAATGAAACTTAATTAATTCCTATTCTTTTCAAATACAGCAAAATTTTCCTGTTTCGAAAGGGCACTTCAATTGAAACATGATGTATCTCCCAAATATAAAAAATACAATTACAATTACTTCAGGTGTTATGTTGTTTCTGGGAATCTTTTTAAAAGGTATTACACCGTTAATAATAACAAGATTTTCCAGCTTAAATAAACATAAGTGAATGAGGTAACATTAAACTTTGCATTTATCTGTGTCTGTATTAAAATAATTCTCGATTTAATTAGCTCTAACATTCGGTGAAAGCAGAAGTAGAAGAAAAAGAATATAAACAAAATATCGACCAAAAGATGATCTATTTTTGAACCACTCTAGGATTATTTTGGAATCGTTCCAAAGACGTATCTGAGAAAGATTCAAGCCATTCAATCAGTTCATAAGTTTTCTTCAGACGAGAAGCTCAACTGGAAGTTTTGCAATTCATTGCACTAACAAGCAACAGCTCACGAAACATTGCTATTTATTTATAACACCTAAAAAAATCCCTGTCTGGCTGTATCTTTATTAAAGCAAATTATGTTGTAAAATTTAACTTACCAGTTCAATTCGTCCACTGTTACAGGTTGTGTTCGGAATCGGCTTTTGTACATATCTCGTTTATTTGTGCTGGCTTTCAGTACCTTAGGAACAGCTCCGGAAAAGGTGTTATTGCTGCTACTACTGATAAACTTTTCCATATTTTTAATGCGTTCAGCGACGGAAACGGTTGTGGCTTCTGAGTCATCATCAATAGAAGCAGGCAAGTCTGTGTACTTGTCTCGGTCGCTTTCAACGGATCTGCTTCGTTGCAATCCGTAACACAGGTCAAACGGATCAACAAGTGATCGACGTTTGGCAGGTGAATCAACTTTAAGAATTGGTCTAACGCATTCGTCATTATCCGATTCTTCACGGCTACTTTTTCGTGATGTCTTAAGTATCGGTCGAATTTCTTCAGTCTCAGAAGATGGCTTCTTTTTAAGTATCGGCTTGGGGGCACGGAATTCTTGACTGTCTGTTTTCAAAATCGGTTTTATATCATATTCATTCTCTGAAGTGATAATATCTTTGCACAGTTCAGCTGCTGCTAATATCACAGCTTGTGAAATCGATACGTGTTTTGGATGATTATCGGACGGTGTGGAAGTTGAGTCTTTCTTTTTCAGAATGCCATGAGGCTCTGCAGATGGACAACCATCGCTCTTGCTCTCATAACTTCTTTGCTTTAAAATTCCATGTTGTGTTTCTTCTAAACTATTGCGACGTGGAGTTTTGACTAAAATGCTCTTCTCATCAGGAGAGTGGCTTCGACTGTATCGGCTTTCATCTAGACTGCTGCGTTTCTTAAGTATTCCTTGGCGTTTTGAGCTACGCGTTGGAGTATCAACGACACTTGAAGAAAAAGTAACTGGAGATGCGTTACTTGATGCTGAGCTGGACTCAGTATGATCTTTCTTTTTAAGGATTGAAACTATTGGAGCAGCTGGTGAGCTTTGCTCTTCAGAACTCTTACGACGTAAAATTGGAGACAACTTGGGAAGATCAGGACTAAGTTCTTTATCGTGGCTACGAGCTTTTAAAATTCTCCTTTGCGGAAATAGTTGAATTTCATCTAAAGGATATGGTAGAGACGATGAGGTCCTTTCTTCAAACTCTTTTGGCAAACCATCATCAAAACTTATTCGATCCTTTTTTATGAAAGCTCTGCTAGATGAACTGGGTTCTTGATTAACTTTCGCAATATCAAACGCTATAGGAGCTTCTGAAACCTTTTTGAGTGAACTCGAAGCATTATCAGCCGCTCGTACAGAACCTGCATCAACACTTTCTTCAACTGGCATAGTCGACGTGTCTATAGAGCTGGGAGCTACTGTATTACACTTCGCGGTTATTTTCTTAATTTCGGCTAATTCACTTTTTGTGCGTTCTCTAATTGCGTCGACTTTGCGCGTTACGTCCGTAAGTCGTTTATTTTTATGTAAATAGTCATATTCTTTGCTAAGACTACGTGTTAATGGCACTGATTCACACTTTTCTGGCGATTTTCGCACAAGTTTAAAATCAATTTTAACTCCGTTTCCACCACCTCCCATTTTTGGGCTAGCAGTACTAGCACGCCGTCGATCAGCAGCAGAATTTGATAATACTTCTTTCCTGGCGTTTTCCATGTGGAATGCAAGCTCGTTCCGGGGTGATATCGGCGATTTAAGATCTGTTTCTGCTTGATACTTTTGAATAGTTTTTATCGGTTGTAAAACATCACGGATTGCAGCAGAAGTCTCATCAGTCGGTATTAGTTGACGGGCCATTCCAAGTTCTCGACGGCGACGACGTCGTATTGCAGCATCATCTGCAAAAGAGAAAATAGTTTGGATCACTCTTGAAATAACACGTTCCTCACTAATTTTGTAGTAAAACGATATTTTTAGACACTTACAGACAACGATTCTGAGTGTGCACAAGGAAAAATGAAAAATGTAAATTTTGGCTACCATTTCGCCTCAATATTCTATGAAATATGTACGCGAAGTGCTTTGCGACCAATGAGGTAATTTAATTATTAAACTGTGACATGAGTCGCAGGATGATATTTTCCCACTTCAAGACACTTGTCAGCTATTCAACTGGAACTGACTGACACCAGTGCACAAACCGCATTTATTGGCCAGAGCCTTTGCTTCTTGCTTCTTTACTTCGATTTAAGAATTTTATGTAAATAACAACGGAAAGGTGGTTCAATGGTTCAGTGCCATATTGATTTTGGTATTTCGCGAAGCTTTTCTGGTCTGAGTTATTATTTATGGAATTGTTCAATGAATTCCGTGGAATTATATCTGTTAGTTCAATGAAAAGGCATTTACCTAATTTCGTGCTAAAGATATATTCGCGGCTTATCTTAGTTACATGAGATAATTGCGTGTTTTAGATTTTTATGGTCTGTATACCAATCAGAACTAAATAGTTACCGTTTAAATCGATTTTTTACTTTTCCTTGAACAAAAGAAAAATACATACTTGACCTGAATGTGGAATTATTATTTTTTTTTTTGTTGGTTTCATACGGTTTTTTTAATTCACTGGCTCACATTTAGAAGTGTGAATCTATGAGAAGTTTTACACTAAAAAAACTCAATGTAAACAAATATTTATCAATAGATTCGCTAGCAACGATATTTATGGATATTACACGAGAAGACAGAGAACAACTAAGTGCTGACTAAAACAAGGCTTCTTTACAACACAAACTGAAGTCTTATTAAGAAAAATCAGAGATTATTGATGAAGACGATGTAATTTATTATCTCTTCTATTTAGCTGTGTAAAATTTCTAAGTAAACAAGAAGAATGCTCAGAGTTTATTCAATTTTGTTTGTCAAATTTCTACAGTCTGCCTGGCGAGAATAATATGTTTGTATTTACCAGTGGCGGATTTACACATTTGCCGCCAGTAGGCTACTCAAATTTTGCCGCCTCTACAATTCGATACCCTAGTTCACAGTCATATTAATTACAATCTTTTTGTCAATGAAGTTGTAACTTTATGATTTGTGCAGTATCGTCCTAATTACACCACCTTTTTCCTGTAATTAGTATGACTGTGAACTAGGGGATCGATGTGTCAGTTCCTAGATGATTTTTACAACTCAACAATTTAGTGAAGATTGCATAACAAATAGTTCTTGGGGATAGTAAACACGGGACGGGACTTCCTCGTTTGTATCGCCGCTCTATATCTATTTCTCTCGATTATTTATTACAATATTGAAAATAAGTAACAAA
>QYTT01091573.1:0-21252 GCA_006980735.1 Dasypogon diadema | reverse complement strand
ATTTTCATTTCATTAAAAACCAATTTATATATATTGCAAAAGCTGGAGAAGTGAAAAAATATGTAGCCATGTAACTACTTTTTAAAAATTGATAAATTTCTTTGATACTTGCATCGATTATTTTCTAGTTTTTTTTTTAATACTTTATATAAATAGGAGAGATTGCTTTCTTTTTAAGAATATAAGACGTTACCTTTCATTGACGAGCTTGTCAGTAAAAGGATTCCTTGGTTGACGTTTCATAATGTCTGACTCGGCTTCCTCATAGGCTAATGAAATAGCAGGTACCTATTGGCAGACATAATCACGCTCATACTTTAATAAATGATCTTTTTTGCTTTAGACAAATAATTTTTATTTCAAAAATTTTCTTCTTTTTAAATAACTTTTAGCAAATGATTTTTATATAATGTTAAACCAATGGTCGATAATAATCTGATTAGGAATTTAAAAAGCGATTGGAAGATTGAAGCGAAATATTTCTGATAATTGTATGTACTTCGGAGAATTTTACCTGAAACAATCATAATATAAACACGGCCATGTTGCTAAATTTATTGCTGCCAATGGTATACATAAATAATAAATGAGATTTCACTCGATGTGAACTTTTGTTAATATATGTAATATATTGAGAAAAATTTTGTGTATAGGTAGATACCCTTTCATTTAGAAACATAGCCATAATCACTACTTAAGTAAAAGGAAAAATTTTTAAAAAGAAACTTTCAACAAAATATGCTATGATTCTGCGAACAGTAAATTTCATAAACTGATCGTACAATGCTTTCGACTTCATCAGAATAAAAATTGTACTATCTTTATTTGTTTACTATATAAGTTAATAAGTGTAAAGTTAATTTAATATTATAATGAAGAATCTGTGCGCTGGAAAAACAAAATGAAAAACGGGGAGACTAATACCATGTTAAGATTATAATGTTATTTGTATGCAGTACAATACAAATGCCTACAAACGATTTCAATATGAGAAACCTGCGATTTTCCAAGTATATTTTCGAAATTGATGGCTACCCTATTCCATAGTGTATTCAACTTCCCTCCCCGTAAACAAAAATTAAGAGTTTTAATATGTTTATCGAAGTACATTTTTTGCTATAAATAGAGGAAGTATTCTTCACTTTTTTAGCTAGTAGATCATTTAAGTTCGATTATACATAGATATTTTAAACCAGATCTGTAAATTTTCAAATACAGTACCAATACAAGTACTCAGTACCACGTATTTGTACTTGGAAAAGTCAAGTATGGGGTACTTGGTACTTGAAAATGACCAAGTACGAGTACTTTACAAAGTACCCTATTAATAAAATTACTTGATACTGCAAGGCTTCCCAGTACTTTCGAGTACATCTTCAAGTCCAAGTCCTCTCCAAGTATTTGAGATGCGTATCAAATTTTTGCGTTCAAGTTCAAAGATGTGTGGCCTTTAAAGTATTTTTGTTAGGGAAATTAGTAGATAAAATAAAATTATATAATTTTCTAAATCATATATATATATTTTTTGAAATGTAAACAACATCATTGTTCTTACACACCACTGCCCATTACTTGATTGTAATGTTATTATTATTTTATATATTCTATCGTGACTATCACCTACAAAAATGTAATATGGCAATGTAATTGCACTTGCACTTCTCTCTTATCACTAAACTTATGTACAGTAAAATTAATTTTACTTTGAAAATGTACTTTCATTCTTCAGCAGTCAAGATAGATATATATAATAGCCAGTTACAAGACAACAATAACTAGAAGTCATATTACTTTTGGGATTATTAACAAATTGGATCCAAATTTATAAGTTTTGAGAGAGCTTTCAAATGTGCATTACCCGTGATGCACATGGCAGTCAACGAGTTGTGTAATTAATAAAGTAAATACTGTAGTTTCAAAGCAAAAGGTGATAACTGCTATAGACATAATTTCCAGAAGATTTCAACGGATTTTTATTTTTTTCATTTTATAAAATCGTCTAAGAGATTTTTATTAACAAATGTTGTATTGGATTTCTAAATAAATGAAATAAATTAGATTTTCTAATGATGTGGAGATCCGAAAAGAACCGAAACTTGTTAGCATCTCAAAATCGCATAAAATGCACTTATTCTCTTTTGCTTTGAGGCTACAGAACCGTGGCAAGTGCAATGACGTTTACATTAAAAAAAAGTTAATTTAGGAAATTATACAATTTTATTTTATCTACTATCCTTAAGAGAATATTTTAAAAGCCACATATTTTTGAACTTGAGTACATACGAAGTACTGCAGTACTGATATACTTCAATACTTTACAGCTCTTTTCCAAACTAAATAATTTGAGATCGCCTTTAACTGTTTGATGTTTCAATAGAGATAGTTAAGGGGTGAAACGCATTACTTTCTATTCAATTCAATTCAATTCAATTGGACTCCGAATTGCAATAATACAACATATATGCATTGCAATAAAATTCGAAAATCCATTTATTTGTCTTCTGCCATTTATACGCAAATAACCATTTTGGAATTAGATAAGTACATTTGGCGTTTTGACAAAATCCCGTATTACAAATTCCTGTATGTGCTGCTGCACATGATTCCACTACACCACGCACAAATGCTGGTCTTCGTAATAATAAGGGATATAAATTAGAAATACAGATTTTAGTTTTGTCAATCTTTTAAGCAACCGGTAATTGTTATTTTTTAACTGCACAAGTTACAGGAAAGAGAAATGTAAATAACTGGCAATTGTAGTTCACTTTATTAATTGCAATCAGTTGGATTTGTAAATTCTGTTTGAATTGGATGCAGCGAAATTAGTTGAAGAAAGTTGTACGTAGATCTTAGGGTGATTTTCAAAAATGAAAAAAGCAATGTTTACAGTCTTACAGTTTCAATTTATTCTCCTCCACGAAAAAAACCTCGTGTTTAAAGTTTAACGTACATATTTTCCGGCCGCACAGAAAAACCAAATATACAAGATGACTAACAGTTTTTTTTTTTATTAAAGTATTAGCTTAAACGTAGATCTCCGAAACGAAATTTCCGAAACCAGCGCTGAATGGTTTTTTATTAAACTCGTATAGAAAAGAATGAAATTGGAAATTGATTAAAAACACCTTTTCTAAATGCAGAATATCACAAACTTTGCATCAATCAAAGGATATCAACCCGAACAAGCCACCGCTCAAATATTGAATGAATACAGATCCGGCATTCCATGTGAAACGACGTAATTAGCACGTTCCATTGTCGTTGATAGCACCCTATATATATATGCATGTCACATTCCGTCGTGAGCGACTGATCAGATTGATACGCGTTAAACGCTTTATTTTGCATGTTCTTATAAAGGTTACATTTTTTTCTATTTTCTCAAACCACTTATAAATTTCATGCCATATGCTCAATATAATATCAAAAATATTATTTTGCAAAATTCCTAAAAAAAATTAAAGCAATTAATTAGTAGCACCGTGCTTGACGGAAGGTTAATCTATATAAAGTTGCATTTAATCTGGCCAGCATTTAATTCGGACAAAATTTCGTTTATTTCGGACGAAGTTGCATTTATTTGGTATAAAGTCGCATTCAATTCGAACAAAGTTCTATTTAATTTGGAAAAGTTGCATTATATCCAGAGAAATTGCATTCAATCCCAAAGTGGTATATGTATATTTATTAGGTTAATTTACAATTTTAAAGCACAAATAAATCTAGTGGCTTTTATATGCTCCTCTTTGTTTAGGAGCTACGAATTTTCAAAGTCAAAACTTTGGCAATTTTCTCCTTTTTCCACAAAAATTTCTCAAAAAGCTGCAACTAACATACAGTTTTCTTACATAATTTGAAGACGTCATAAGTTTCCTTTTCCCAGCTTTCAACATCAATTAACAAGTTCTTTGCCATTATGTTAGTAGCGTTAGAAAGTATACATTTAATATCTCATTGTGTGGGCTACGAAATATAGTAAGTCTTTCCTTTGCTTTGTAATAAATATTAATATTCTCTTGAAAATATCGAGCTATATTCCAAATAAGCGTCATTTGGGAGAAGTTTTATTTCGCCATTTTATTTCAAAGAAAAGCGCGGCAGAAACATATCGGCTTGCTTAAGGAAATTTCTGGTGAATATTCTCCATCTGAGACCATCTGCAAGTTTCGAATGGTTTCGAAATTTGAACGCGGTGATGGAAGGCAAAGAACGAATATATCAGCCGAAAAAATTTGAAGACACCGAATTGGAAGATGAAGATGAATATCCACGCCAAACGCAACAACAACTTGCAGAAGCATTACATGTTGATAGGACTACTATTGCTAAACGCCTAAATGCATTGAAGATGATACGGAAGCTGAGAAATTGGGTGTCATATTAATTTGTGAATTGTTGCTCGGAAGGCAAAAAAAAAAAAAAGAAAAGGATTTTTACAACGAATAGTTACTGGTGACGAAAAATGGATCTGCTATGATAACCCAAAGCAGCTTATGTAAGGCCAGCACCCAAACGAAATACTCAGAGGTGTGAGTAGGAAAGTGGGATGTATCATGAACTGTTGAACCCAAATGAAACGTCACTGGTGATTGCTACCGACTGCAGCTGATACGTTTGGAGCGAGTTCTCACCGAGAAACGTCCGGAATGGGAAAATAGACATAACAAAATTATCTTTCAACATGACAATGCAAGACCACATATTGATGTACCTGTTTCTATATTCGCCAGACATTGCTCCATCAGCTTACAATTTGTTTCGGTCGATGAGCAATATCCGCTAAACGAACAGCGGTTCAGCAATTTTGAAGAAGTCGGAAAATGGATACTGGACTAGATTACTTTCAAAGATAAAAAATTCTTTTGACGTGGAACTCGTATTTTGCCTGAATGATGGAAAAAAGTTGTAGCTTCTGATGTGCATTACTTTCAGTAAAGAAATAATTTTTTCTAAATAGAAAAATTACTTATTTTTCACGCCTAATAAAATTTAAAATGTGACTTCGCACATTCTTTCCATGGCGCCTTCAAATGTAAATGTGATGTTGGTATGTGAAACAGTTCTTTGCACCCATGTGTCAGCAGTGTAAACATTACGATTTCATGGATACACGTTTATATGTAGGACCAAAACAGTTTCTAAAATTGGAACATTTTTTGTTCGTATTGTATAAAAACATTCGTCATCTCAAATTTCCATAGAGTTACTCGCTGCATTTGAATATGAATACCTGATTCTCGCACAAAACTAAAATTCTCAACCAGGCAAATGAATCACTGAATTTCTCCTAAGTTTGAGGACATTCCTGTCTTATTAATTGATACTTTACAAGTTTTAATTAAACGAGATAAAACTAGACTTGCTTTGCAGATTCGTTTAAAATTTTTGTGATGCATGACAAATGAGTAAAATGTAAGAAAATCCTACTCATCAAATAACTGGAAAGTTAACTAATTAAATTGAAGTATATAAAATCTACAAAAGATAAAATTAAAATACACTTAAAATCAAAATAAATAATTAAATATAATGCAGTATTAATTATTCCTTTTAGAAAATGTTGCGTAAGAAGTGTGTATGTGAAAATGTAAACTTGCTCCCTAAACTATAAGGAAAATTTTAACAGGTGGGATATATCATGTTTTTGTTGAACTCTTTGGATACCAGAAATAGAGAAAACAGGAATATATAAAATCTTAAAGCGAAATGGAAAATTCAAGTAAAATAGTAAATTAAGTACTCTTCCCTATTTAATGATCTAAATATATATATATATATCGATAAGAATGCCTGAAAAAGTATAATCCATCAAGATATATATTTTTTATGTGGAAGATTATTTCTATTTTCAAAATATACACCGTTTGCTATAGTGTCATTAATACAACGCCACCCGAATGTACCAAAGGAATATCTTCAGACAATCGTGCATTAGTTATATTAGTAAATGATTATGTGAAATTTTAGTGCTTTAGTAATTTGGTTAGTTACATTTAAAAAGTTTAATATCAATGTGAAACCCTTTAAAATAAATGTTAATTGCGTAATCTTAGGACATTGAAGATTTTAATTTTTTGCACCTGGAATTTACTAATTTATCGTTGAATGGATCTCTCGGTGGCCGTTTCATTATGTCTGCTTCAGCTGCCTCATACGCCAATGATATGGCTGGTACCTAAATTTCATATTTATAATTTGGGAAAATTATAGTAATTATAATTGCAAAGTAACTTGAATATATTAGATATAAAAACTAAGGGAAATCCATGGTATTCAAGGCGATTCGCGTACATTTAATAACTAAAATACCTAGCGATAGAATTTTACAGAACTTTTACTATTTACTGTTTCTTTGAAGAAATTTACTTAAATTAAGCAAAGCTTTTTTGTCGTTGCTGTTGTCTCTACTAAATTAGATTTTAAAAGAATACGCAGCTTATCTGCTGTAGTTAAGGCAAATAAGCTAGAAAACGTCGATATATGCACTCTTAAATCTACTAATAATAATTTAATTTTATGAGAGGAGTATCAGGTTCCTCTAGTCAAGAAATTCTAAAGACCCTTTTCATTACAATATTTGTTTTACTGACCCAATGTTTCGATCAATGTCTTGATCATTTCCAAAGGTATTCAAATATTGATAAAAACGGTTTTTAGAAGTTTTTTAACTAGAAGAGCCTGATACTACTCCTTTCATATTCTGATACGGTGACAAAACTTTACATAGTTTAAATTTATGCATATCAACATTATGTAGCTAAAAAAAAGCCTTAAAATACCAAATATTAATCAACTTCGTAAAAACCAACATTTGCAAATGGCAACTTTCCTTAACTAGTAGCTTTGTAAAATGTTATGTTCGATATTAACACGTTCAACACGGTGCTTTATTACGATGAGAACTTTCTCATTTTGTATTTAGTTCATCATGTAATTTTCTCTTAAAGTTCTCGTGTGAATCACCGGTGGTCCACGCCGGGTTGAAAGTGTTAATTTGTAATATTTATCATCATAACATTAGCATATAAAATCTTTCCACCTGGCTACTACGACGAGGGCGTACTAGAAATTGTGGTTACTATTCGTACATAAGAAGATTTAAAAATTTCCTTATTTTCTTAAATGCGCCAGTAATCTTAAAATTCAACCGCAAAATCAAATTAGCAAAAATCGTTCATTAAACAAACATAAGAACTGCATATTGAATATTCCATTATGTTACAATATGCAACTTTTTTAATATAACCTTTTCACAAAAACTTTGCTTAATTTAGGAATTCAAATAAGTCTACTATACTAGCTGTGTTCCACTGTAGGGTTACTCTGATCACAATTTTACCTTTCATTTACAAGTTTATCTAGGTATGGATTTCGTGGGCGACGTTTCATTATGTCTGATTCAGCATTTTCGTATGCAAGTGAGATAGCTGGTACCTGTATTTTTTATATACTTTAAACCTTATCGATTACTATTTATTTATAATAGTGAAAGAACTAACTTCCTTAGTCTGCTATTAAACATTTATTTTTGTCACTGCAATATTTTAAGTAATTTCAAAATAAAAAAAACTTACCATGTCAGTTCCTAAATCGATGCATAAAATAGTGACAGTTCCTAATGGTAAGGGAACATCACAAAGTATAAAAGCCAAGAATGGTGAAATTTCAGGGATGTTTGAAGTCAATGTATAAGCGATCGATTTCTTTAAATTATCAAAAATTAGACGACCTTCTTCAACACCAGTGACAATCGAGGCGAAATTATCATCAAGAAGAATCATATCAGCTGCCTATTCATATTATTGAAAATGAAGTGAATTTTAAACAATCCAAATATAGCGTAAATTTACCTGTTTCGATACATCGGAACCAGCAATTCCCATAGCAACACCAATATCAGCTTTCTTAAGAGCAGGTGAGTCATTTACACCATCACCTGTTACTGCTACAATAGCTCCCATTCGTTGGCAACCTTCAACAATAATTAATTTTTGTTGTGGCGAAGTGCGCGCAAATACAATTTCAGTGTGGTATCGTAGAATTTCATCAAGTTGTTCCGATGAAACTTCTCGTAGTTCAGATCCGTGCACAACTGCAGCTTTAGCTTCTCGTGGATTAACCTCAGACACTGGAATATTTAGTCGTTGCGCAATATCCTCTACAGTTTCATTGCCCTCAGAAATGATGCCAACGGATTTTGCAATAGCTTTAGCAGTAATTGGGTGATCACCAGTTACCATAATAACTTTAATTCCCGCTGATCTACATTTTGCAACAGCATCGGGTACAGCCGCACGAGGGGGATCAATCATTGACATTAGTCCAACAAATCTAAGATTATCAATAGGGAAATTAACTTCATCGGTATTGAATTTAAATCCTGTTGGATATTTATCTGAAGGCAACATCAAATCACAAAATCCAAGCACACGTTCACCTAAGCCACCGAGTTCAAGGTACGCGTTATTAAATGCTTCCTTCATTTCCTCATCCAAAACTTTTTCCTTTCCATTGATGAAAATAGTTGAACAACGTTCTAAAATTCGTTCTGGTGCTCCCTTCATTACTAGCAAGTATCGTGGATCGCTAGGATCTTCAGTTTCATGAATGGAAACTTGATATTTATTAGTAGAATTAAAGGGAATTTCGGCAATTTTCTTATTTCTTTTCCGGACAGACATAACATCTCCAAGAGCCAATTCCATACATTTCAAAAGGGCAGCTTCAGATGCATCACCACTCACTTCTTTTTTCAAAATTGGAACTCCTTCTTGACCTCCTTTGAATTCAGCTCGGTTGCAAAGAGTGGCAATTCGTGACAACGCCTTAAATCCAGGGCTTGTTCTATCATATTGAACACCAGATTGATCTTCAGTAGTATCAGCCTCAATGATTTGATTGTCGAACCACATGTGAGCTACTGTCATACGATTTTGTGTTAATGTACCAGTTTTGTCTGAGCAGATGGTTGATGTTGAACCCAAAGTTTCTACAGCTTCCAAATTTTTCACCAAACAATTCTTAGAGGCCATACGTTTGGCAGTTAGTGTTAAGCAAACAGTAACTGTAGCTAATAGACCTTCAGGGACGTTTGCGACAATAATACCGATCAAGAAAATTACTGCATCCAACCAATGGTAGCCAAGAATGAATGCAATAACGAAGAATGTAACTCCAAGAAACACAGCAACACCAGTAATTAAATGAATAAAGTGATGAATTTCTTTAGCTATTGGGGTTTCTCCTGTATCTAAGCCGGAAGCTAAACCAGCAATACGACCCATAACGGTATGATCACCACAACTTATAACAACACCTTTTGCAGTTCCTTCAACAGCATTTGTTGAAAAGAAGGCCAAATTTTTCGTTTCTAATGGATTCTCGTGAGTAAATTCGGGTCCTCGTGATTGAGGTTCAGATTCTCCAGTAAGCGATGAGTTATCCACCTAAAAGTGAAAAGTCCAAAGTGAATGACGCTTCAATACTACGCACAATCTGTTAACTGAAGACATTTATGTATTAATAATAAATTGTATATAACTACATAAATATAAATTTAATAGCCACCTAACATTTATTCGTAATTGTTGCACACACAACGTGTTTTAATATCCAATTAAGAGCATTTTTAAAACTAAGTTAAGTTTGAACGATATATGTATTTGGGCAAGTATAGGTCTATTGCATATTTCATATTCTTCTAGTTGATCCCATAAAAGAACGATAATTTCAAAGAGTTCCATTTTACTTTGCTAGATAAAGGCTTTTTACCAATTAAATGAAATCAAAATCTAATATAACAGATATTTTCCCAAATTAAATTAAACCTATCCCAATTAATTGGACATTTCCCCCAGATAAACTAAACCTTTTCTCATTTAGCGAGAACTTTTTCCCAATTGATTTAAACTAGGACTCCAAGTTCGTTCGTTTGTTTTCATTGTGTATACTTTTCAATCCGCAATGATTTTGTACAAGATATACTCCCCTCATGCAAAATGCAAAGTCGGTAGGGAATCCTTCATTGGTATATCTTAAGCTTGTACCCATAAATAACAAATGCAGTTTTAAAACTCGCTAAACTCATTTAGGTTTTAAAAAGTAAAAGAAACCTTCCTTTTAAATATAAATATACCGAGGCTCAAAATAGTGCTCATCTTTATGATTTTTAATAATTTTTGCTAACACGTCTTTAAAAATTTTATGCATAAAAATCTATACAAAAAAACTACAACAAAATACTAACCTTGAAATTCCTCGCTTCGATAATCCTGATATCAGCTGGGATTCGATCACCAAATTTCACTTCAACAACATCACCAAGTACCAAGTCTTCAGCACGCAGTGTTAATTTTTCTCCTTCACGGATCACAGTAGCAAATTGGGGCACCATATTTTTGAAAGATTCCATAATTTTGGAACTTTTAGATTCCTAAAAGATCAAGAAAACCAATAATAAACAAATTTCTCTAAGGTCTTGAATAATATGTATATTTTACCTGGTAATATGAGAATATACCCGTTACTATAACTACAGCAGCAAGTACAATACCCAGGTATAAATTATCGTCTGATGGTTCTTCACTTGTACTTGCTTGGATTGAATAGGCAATAAAACATAAAATAGCTCCGATCCATAAGAGAAGTGCGAAACCTCCGAAAAGGTTTTTGCAAAATTTGACCCATTCTGGTGTTTGTTTTGGTGGAGTTAGAGCATTCGGTCCATCTCGTTCTAAATTTTCCTTTGCTTTAGCATGGCTTAAACCCTAAAATAAGTATAAAGTTTATGTCAAACTGCATGAATTTAACTTTACTAACAACTTAAAAAGCTAAAAATTATTACATACAAATACAAATACAGTGGAGACTCGATTATCCGGACCTGTTATACGGATTGCCAACCGCGAGCAAATATTTGATGGGCAGGAAGAGGAGTATAAGTCAGTTTGACTTATATATGTACATACATATTTGACTTATACTCCTCTTCCCGCCCATCAAAGAATATCTTTGTAGTCTAATCCGTGCGTGCACGGATATGTGGAGGCGTTTCGATACATATTGAAAGCTTTTTTGGATTTTGTTCAGCGCGGACAACGCAGTACGTCCTGTCTCTGCCCAAACATGCGAATTAAATTCAAATCTGGGTCTGATCTTGTATATGAGCGCTAGGTCGTATGGTGTAACGTATTTTTTAAAACGATGCAGGAAGCACAGACACCATCGCATTCTTTGCAATAGCAAAAATGTGATCCGTTCAATTAAGATTGTTACATACGTGAACCCCAAGATATTCAAATTTAAAATATACACCCCATTGACGAAGAGTGGGCGATTCGGGATTCTTTTATGGTAAATCAGACAGCTTTGGGCTTTAGATGCATTGAACTCGACACGATTCGCCCTATCTCAGGCGGCAAATTAATTAATATCGTAGATTAAGTAATCCAAGTATGCGTACTTGATTGTTATATGTGGCTTATCGCGGGAGTCAGCCACTGATTCGAACGAGTATGCGTATTCAAGGGTATTGTCATCTGCAAAACTGTGAATTGGTTTGAACGTAAGAGATAGGAGGTCATTAATGAAGAGCAGGAAGAGAGTGGGGACAATACAGAGCTCTGAGGCGCACCGGCATTGATGTTGTCGGCGTTAGAGATGCCATGGTCCAAAGTAACACGGATAGAACAGTTAGAAAGGAAACTTTCAATTCAGGTAAAAAAAAAGAGAAGAGTCAAGACCAAATGCTGGGAGTTTGGATAAAAAGACAGATTTTGCCAGACTTTGTCAAAGGCATTTGAGATGGCCAGCACAACAATCCCCGACTCATCAAAGCTGTGTAGGCAACGATGCCAACGCTTTGTACGGAACGTCATTACGTTGCTTTATAATCAACCATTCGTCAAAATGACAACTTGAAGAGTGATGCAATAAAACTAAGAAAATACAATGTTCATTTATTATTGACCGTAGTATCTAATATACAGCTTTTTGCGGCCATAAGGCCGAGAAGTTCACGAGGGAGGAGCTCGTCCGTTCACTTGCAACATAAAATTTTACGCGTTCAAAGTAAGTGTGTCGTCATTTTACGAGTGGTTAGTTATTCAGAGTTAAAGAAGGTAAACCAACCCTTAGGAATGTACTTAATGCGTGAGGGAGTAATACTAGGCGATTGGAAGTAGTTTATTTTAATTCACATCCATTAAAAAAGCGGTCGACGTTTCTGAATTACCGAGGAATTTTCCCATAAAGCGCTCCCTATAATGCCCTTGCCTACATTATTTTTAAGTATCCAGAGCATTTCAGACGACGAAAAGAAATGCTTTATCAGTAATATTATTTAGCTCTCGATTATGACGAGTCCTTGATTTATGACTTCTTCTGCTTCCAATTGAAGAACAACAAAGCTCCTGGTAGCGACTGCACTCGTAATGAAAGGGAAGTACCAGTGTTACCACTTTAGGAGCTAGGACCATGAGATTCGGGACAATTTTCGCCATGCTGATCATAACCATAACAAAATGGCAAACAAGGAAAGACCTAAACCTACAATCCTGTGATTAAGTGTTTTACTCTACTAGTTGAGCTAACCGAGAAATTTTGTTTGTTTGCACTTGCTCAATGTAAACAAACAAGATCGTGTGGATTTTAATTTTTATAGTTTATTTGTCCTCGACGAGGTAAACAAACAAGAAATTTTTGAGGAAAATTTTAGCGCTTATGTGGCCATAATTTATCAAGTAATCATTTATTAGGCCTGCAGTAACGTCCTGTGTTCATTTGTACTAGTGCCTATGTTACTGATGGGGAATACAGACGGAGAATAAATTACGAATTGAAAAAGATCGTTGAATTTTGTTAACCTCATTAATATCAAATTTCATTGATTCCACGAGTCGAGTACCAGCATTTGGCATTCGGTGGAATCAATAAAATATTTTCAATACAGTCTGCTGGCATGTGTACATAAATACACCCAACTCTTTTTCACATGGTAGATACGTTTCTTAGAAAACCGTGCAAAAAACGACATATGGCAATTTTGGGGATATGTTCCACAATTTTAAAATTAGCATAGTTCAGTTGCACTTATCTCATTAATTTCTACAGAAATAGATAGGTAACAAAATTTCACTTAATCTGTTCGGAGTTAATTTTCAGTATAAATAATAGTTTAGGAGCTAGGGTGTGAGAAAGACAATTTTTTTTGTTACCTCCATATGAAACAATGTAGCTACGAACAGCTTACCGGCCGGCTATACTACACTTGCAATTCGTACTTCACGGCTTGTTTACTTATCTATACCGGGGGTTACGGTATTCCCCAATTTATATTTTGTTGCTGTATACATACATTTCTGATAGCACTATAAAAATTAGAATTTAAAAACATTTTTTGGGAGTCGTGCTAGAACAAAAAATTGGTGTAAAAAAGTGTATTTATTCTTATTGGGGAACCGTGTTATTTCAAAATCGAAAAAAAAGAAGAAAAACACCGTGTAAAAAAAAGATTGTCCTTTTCGGACCACTTCAATAAATTGTTTTGTTAATTTTTAACTCGAAATTTTCACTTGCTTTAGCTCTCAATTATCATGAGCCGACCTAAGACTTTCACGTAATTTTGCCACCGAAGATTTCTTCAGCCCAAAATATTTCACGAAAATGGCATTCTTCCCGTGAAATAATCGCTCGGCGTAAATCACTGAAACACTTTTAGCAAAGTTTAACATTTGAAGTTTACTTTTTTGGGTGAAAAATGTAAAACACTCCACTTTTGCAATCAATGAAATCCGTCATAAATCCAGCGGGCTTGGATATGTTCTCCGAATGAATACCATCAGGAGGGTAAAGTAAGAAGAGTTTCAATAATAGAAAGAAAAGAACAGAGCGCACATTCGATTTATTTTCTGAGTGTTCTATTCTGTGGCATTAGCGTTGAGATTCTGCAAGTCTCTAATTGGCGGTGAAAGGGCCGAAATGGTTAAACAGACGTCATTTTTCCTTATTTCCTTTCAGTTAGCATAATAAATTTCTCTAGGACCTTAACAACTATGGTTACACGACGTTAGGTTTAAATACATATCACTAAATTTTTATTAAAATTAAAAAAACATATCAAATAAAAATTGTTCATTAATGACGTCAATACATTTAGTCAAAGATGCCAGATATGTTCTTAGAAAAAAGACGTAATATTAGAAAAATATTTTTGGATCAACTTAGTCCTTATATTATAATTATATCGATCGTCCAGTTCAATATCCAAATCTCAAATATTCAATTATTGCAATCGGTACAGTAGAATATTCTCTATTCTATGAAGTTATGTACCTGTTGCGACATTTACATAATTTTGGAATTTCTCTTTCAAGTTTCCTTTCGAATTTATATGAGTTATGTCAACAACTTAAATGTACATTATCTCGAAACAGTTAATTTTGATTTATTCAAGTACTGAACTAGATGATCTATATAGTAAAATATGATAAATGATTCTTTTTAATTATTTAAAGATTTATTGCTACTTACATTTTCTGGATGTGTCTGAAATCTTTGATAAAGTTCTTCAGGTGTGATTTTATGAAAATCTATATCTAATTCTTGTTTTAAATCATCTAAATTTTCTTTCCCTTTTTTAACAGGCTGCTTTTTCGGCGGCATCTTGCGACGTGACTGTTAAAATGAAGAAAAAAAAAACAACATTATTCGGATACCCAGACAAGTACAACATGTATCAAATCACATTGTTAACCTCTTATATATCAGAATTCAGATTTTATAGTACTTAAAAAAAAAGTCTGAGTTAATCTCTTCATGGTATTAGAATGAGTACAAACAATCAAGGTTTGTAAGATAATGACATGAGCAAGTAATTTATTATATCTCAAGTTAGATTAAAAATAGAGATGTAAGATAAGGAATTCGCAACTGATAAGTTATCAACTGAAAAATTTCTTCCATTGTTGTAAATGGTAAATCACTTCCCTTTTTTTGCAATTCGATTATTTGAACTCTTTTGTAATACCATTGAAATTATTCTTACGACATTTTGTCAAGTTAGTTATATTATTGTTTTACCTCCTCCATGTAATTTTACACTTAAAGCACTATCTCCATTTAAAATATATTTTAACGTACCTGTATAGTTCCTGAAAGTTGTTCTCAAAACAAATTTATTTTAGTCTACTTCTAGTTAAGTAAATAAAAAGCAGCAACACCTTAACATGCAACAAAATTTATTCTGTATTGAAAATGTGTAAATGAAAAAATCGCACATTCAGATATCCTAAATGAATGAATGATAAAATATATTTTAACAAACCTATAGTGAATTTAAAAATTTACTATGAGCTATAAACCAACGAATTTTATTTTCTAAGGATTTTTCAATTTGCTGAATTTTCCGAATTCTATTTCTCATATATCAACTGTTTTTATCCATTTATTGAAATCGAAGTAATGAACATTGAGATTTTTTTGAATACTTATTTCTTCAAAATTTCGTTTTATACTTAATTCCCATCGGATCTTCATGAAAACTTGAACATATCAAAGAACAAATATGTGTTAATTTGTAGTGATAGAAATTGTTCTGTGACACTGAACATAAAAATTGCGTGAAAACTGTCAAAGGTGTCCAATTTTTCGTCTCAAAATTTCCAAAAGTTTATATTTCGGCAGCGAAAAATACGAAAAACAGTCAGTACGTTTTAAAGAGCACTAAATATAAATTAAAAAATAGTAATATAAAGCAATTTGCTTAAAAGCTGGGTACAATATGGAAGACCAAAGTTACTCTTTTTCGATATATTCACTTAAAAAAATATATATATTTTTTTATTTAAGCGCTTTTATTTTTTCATTTCAAATATCAAGAAAGAATTCATTTTTGATGATAATTACGGATTTTAACCACTTCCCTAGCTCTCTAACATAAAAAAAACGATTTTCTTCTTATTTACTGATACTAAAGAATGTGGTTAAGTTGCTATTTACAAAAATTGAATATATACCTAATCTCTATACTATTAGAGATGAATTTGCCACATCGAATAAAAAATTAGATAAAATTCACTAGCGAAAAAACAGCAACAGATTTATTATATATTTAAATTATTTAAAGCAAATATGTCAGACTTAAAATAAGTGAATATTTTTTATATATTAAATTTGTAGATCGCAATTTTGTTATTACAAACATTTGCATTCCTATATAATATGCCAAATATAATAGTGAAAGTTTTACAAATGCAAATTTTAAAATGATTTTCTGAAAGGGTTCGCAAGCGATTCATACTAGTGGGAGAGATAATTTTTCTCAAGATATCACAAAATCTCATAGAAAACTTATTTCACGCGAAATCTTCAAAAATATTATCTGCCAATAAATCACGCAATATTTTAAGTATCTAAGCGTGTATTAATTTCAAATTGTGTAATAAGTTATTAAGAGCAGAAACATTTTGGTATATGTGTATGTAATTACGTACATTCTCTGACGTCACAAGTTGTTACAAATTTTAGTTCGGAGGAAGCGTGCGGTTATTACTTAAATTCATTTCAATGCTTATCGTTGCGAAATTTTACTACACAACTCTTTGCCTGAATTTATTACCACTTCACAACGAAGTTTTGCTTGAGCTAAAATTAACCTCAGACGAAAAGCAAAGGTCATTAAAATGTGATCTCACTTAAGTAATTCTGTTTGGGTTTTTCTTCAAAATATTTTGTGCACTATCAATGCATTGTCTTATATATTTATCATATACACCTGCAATTCTATATACAAATAATTAAAATAATGTAGATCTGTGTTACTGACAGTCTCTTACTAACAGAAGTAAAAACATCCAATTCCACCAACCATTGTAGAGAGGAATACTCTTTTTCTTCTCTTTTTTTCCTTTACATGGAAATAATTGCGTCATTTGCTTTATTTAACACGATCACAGACACTTGTTGCAATTGCAGTGATTTTAAACGGGAGTCTATTTATAAAAAAAATAAACTACCTGTGAACGTGCCCGAAAGATACATCTCGTAATTTTTGTGCGCAAAATAACAATTTTACTTCTAAAGGCTATTTTGTTGCACGTTTAATTAAAGTGTACTTGTACTTGGTATTCATTTAACAAGACATAATGTTAAATTCTGTATTACTTTTTAATAGTAGCATATCATACTTTTATATTGGCCCTTATTAAAGATTTTCATCTCACTCGACAATAGTCGAAATTTCACATTGAAAGTGATAAAAGTTTATATCAACGTTTTTTGACAGTTACCATAAATTCAACTTAAAATTGCAATTCTTTGTGCAAGAAAATAACATCAAGTAAGTTAAACGACCAAGTCCTGAGTGCAAGTACATTATTTCTATTAATTTTAAATTGATGCTTCTAAATATTATCAAAAAAAAAATATTTTTTTCATTTCTTTTTCCAATGTAAGGATTATTTTTCAAATTTAACCCAGAGATTTCAGAAACTAAAGGAATAGAGTAAATATTCATAGTATTTTCAAATTTGTTCACCAAAAACAGAAAAAAATATTATTCTAGACGATACAAAAAAAAAACGTAATCTCAGTTTTGTAACTTAGTCCAGAAGATTTTCGTAGTATATATACTAAAAAGTTTCTTTGCAGAATTCCTTAACCCAGATATGCCCAGTAGACTGCATGCAGTCTAGAGAAATACTTCTACTTATATTACATTTTTGTGTTAACCTTTATTTTTTGCACATATTTAGATGTCAACCATTTAAATAAGTCGTTTTCAGGGTATACCCTATGATGCTAAAAGACTTTAGCGAAAAGGAAAGTAGGAAATTAATTTAAATTAATTCTAGTGTAGTAGTTGTGAAACAAGAATTATTCTAAAAAGAACAAAAATCCGACTGCAAAAATTGGAAATTAAGTCAATTTTTAAGGTTGTGGAGACGGATGAAATGCTAGTCCATATGCAGTGGGTAGCAAAAGTATTCAAAAGGCAGAAAAATGTAAATTAATGAATAATGAAGGAATAACAAATAGCAGTGCACTGGGTAAATCTATTCAAAATTAGCCATCAAAATTATTCAGAACATGTCTAGTTCAGTTACCCCAGTAGCTTCTCCTTGTTCAGATAATAAGGTACAGCTTGTAAAAGGAACAAAAGGGGCATTAATAGTCAAACAAGCACAATCGTAAAAAGCATATCGTAAATGGAGCAAAAGCATAGGGATTTCTAGCACTAGTTGTAGACCACGCATAATATTTAATAAGAAGATTCTAAGCTCTCGAACTGCCGCCTAGAGCTCAAAACTCTGTTGAGCCGTTGAAGAACGTTACATCGGTCAGGTTACTGAGCTGATATCTGGAATAGTGTGATATTGTCGGATGAGAGTAAATTTAATTTGTTTGGTTCTGATGGTCGCATGCTCATGTAGAGAAAGTCATTGCAAAAACTTGAGTCCAAAAACTTACAGAAAACGGTGAAGCATAGCACATGCGTGACGCATTAATGCTGTTGGACTGTATGCCGGTTCAACAAGATATCAATTCCTAGCATACAGCTCAAAACGCGCGCTTTTGAACCACCTACAACTGTCCACATATGCGTCACCCCTCCGCAGTCACTAGGTTGATCATCTCTCGGCTTTAGTACGTACGTATAAGAAAACGTACATTATTTCAAAAAAAAATTAGAACTTAAAGGTACTCCTATCGAAGAATAGTTGAATATCTACCAGAATATGCTAGAAAAATTGTCGAGTCAATTCCTAGAAGGTTGGCTGCAGTGAATGTGCAAAAGGGAAACGTATGAAATTTTAATGCTTATAAAGATGTAACTCAATTACTTTTGTGTACTGTTTAAATAATTTTGCGTTGTCTGAATACTTTTGTGTTGCACAGTTTATTTCATTAAGCATTTTAGTGAATCTACGTAATTCTAGTTACTAGATTAAGATCACTATTGCCGAAGTGATGAAGTATTAAAATAACATTCCTTAATTTTATTATAAATCCTTAAAATTTGAAATTGTTAGAAATTTTCGTAGTCTGTGAATACTTTTGCTAGCCACTGTATATTTCTTTGAGTTTACCTTTTAAAGACCTTTAATTTGATAACCCACTCGATTGGATCCAATACTTGATTTTTTTTTCTCATTAACTTGTGGTCAACAATATGGCACCTAAAATCCGTCGTTTATTTTTAATTCAATATACATGTCCCTGGCATCTATTAACTCAATTTTTCTGCGCTTTCTAGTACATTCATTGCATGCACTTTGTTTATAGAAAATATTTTCTTTAAAAAATTTACTAATACAGTAAAATTCCACTGGTCTTATATTGACTTGAAACACTGTAGATTAAAAACAAAAAAAAAAAAAAATACACACACACAGTAACTTTTTGAGCATTTTTTGAGGGAGATGGTACCCAAGCCAGTAAAGTATTTTTTCGGGACGTACCAGTGGTACTGTGGCACCCAACGTGTTAAATTTTAAAGAGTTTTTATCAATTTCAAAGTAAAATTTAGTTTAAGATAAACCTGCCGATGATAGGCTTCCTCTCCGATTTACCTGTAAATTTGTATGTATGTCCGTTTTAGCGTCCAAGCAATGGAGAAAATATATTTTCGTTGGTGAAAATATAATTTTGAGGTTAAAAAGGTAGGACAAAATTCATTGAAAAAATTAATTTTTTTCATAATATCTTTGCAACGGGGAATATAACTTAGTATAAATATGTACGCTAAGGTCCCTTAACAGACACCCACATTAATTTCTGGATTGGCGTCTCAGACTTTAAATATTTCAAAAGTTTACCATCATTGAAATATCTTCCAAATTTGGCCTGTAGACCTGAAGGCTATTGTAATGATATTATTTTTTGTCGATGTCCTTAAATAAGGACATTTAACACTTTCCTTAACTAAAATGAATGGAAAAAAGCTTCAAAGCAAATTAATGAGGAATAATTTGTTAAAGGAAAATTAATAAAAAAATAATAATTTTAATACTCTGATCTGATCTGAATATAGTAGTAGCATACAATTATACCTACAAACGATACCCATAGAAAGATATTATTAGTGTGTTTATATTAAAACCGGATTACGCACAGTGTGCATTATGCAAAAGCTCTTTCGCTGTAAATGAAATTTTACATAGAATTTTCTCAGGAATGTTTTTAAACAAAGCGCGGTCTCGAATTGGTTAAAGCTTCTTTTTATCCACAGTTTAACCCAAAAACCAGAAAAATCTCTTTTTTTCTTCCTGTAAAAGGACATATTCTGAAATAATTGCGTACATCCTTTAGATGACCATAGGAAACATCTTTAAATCAAATTACATCCGCCTATACTATCCATTGCGAATGTATTATCAAAAAATTAATTTTTTCAATTAACTTTGACCACTTTGAGGCAGTTCGGTGAGAAGTCCTATTCATCGACAGATTTACCTAATTTAATTTTGAAATTTTCGATCAACATTATATTTATATGATACATATTTCGAAAAAAATAAACAAAAAAGTCTCTTTAATCCTGGGTTTCCACTAGCAATTTTTCTTCCCATAAATGATGCAATTTCAGTGGATACTAGATATAAAATTTTTGGGCTGTCTCAAAATATAGAAAATTTTTAGTACTTCTTCTAAAGCAAGCTTTTAAATTGCCTCATTTATGGCAAGAAAAATTGCCAGTGGAGACGCGTGGTAAGGTAAAGAAAATTGCGATTTCTTTTTGCAATCTTGAAATCTTACCTAAGTGGACGTAGCTACTTTTGAAATTATATTCAATATATGTACTAAAAATAAAAAAACGACGGGTTGCACTCCGGGAGTGCCGGCAGAAGCGAAAACTTGAATACTAACGTTGTGCATTTTTGATATTTTGGAATGGTTAGGGAATAATTTTGCACGAATTGCTTTAACGTTGTAGTAGTGAGAAGGACTTTAATCCTTAGACTCCCCCAATTTTTAGTACAAATTCATGTTTAGGACTGTATTATTCGGGACTGTATGAAGATAGACCACTATAACTATACATTTTTTAAAAGTACTCGTCGAGAGCAATCTTTTGATACCAAACTCAACCGGATATGACGTCATGAAAAACCCGCGATTTTTCCTAGGTAAATGCCTGCATTTTTCGCATCCCGGAGGTGACTCTCTTCACTTACTCCTTAATAACTCCGGAATGGATAGCCCGATTTAGATGAAATAAATTGCATTAGAAAGGTAAGGGATGTGGCTTTC
>QYTT01091567.1:61736-75011 GCA_006980735.1 Dasypogon diadema | reverse complement strand
TAAGTAAAATTTACTTTATATTATTTCCAGATATGCTTACAGTGGATTATAAATCCACACAATATCCGCAATATCTTGTTAACTTAGATTTACATCTTACGAACTCGGACAGGCTATAGGTCCTCTTCCTGCAAAATTTTATAATAGCTCAGCTCATTGAAAAGACGACGACGAAGATTGATTGATTTGGAAATGCCTTTTTAATAGGGTCTGTCCAATGAACTAACCAAACAGTAGATTAGATTGTGTTAGCACAGATAACATACCATCAAGATTTACCTTTCAGGCAGTTAAAAATGGCATTAATTTTACCTTTTACTCAAGCTTTTTTTGCTACATGATGACTAAATGAAAGCAAAAGAAATTTCGGATGAAAATCTTCTCATTCTCACCAGTGACTCCCATTTAAAAGCTCTCTCGGTTCAAATGCATTTTAACACGTGATTCTCTCACGAAGGCTTTTATGCTAATTGTAGCATTCAGCGTCTTAAACATCTCAGGGATCTGTGGATGCGTATCATGTAGCGCACACATTATTCCCATATATTTTACGTGACTTTTCATGTGTAAGTGACTTCAGAGGCTAGCAGATTTATTTTGAAAGTAGGAACCGAAAAGCTTTGCTAGCCACATTCATTCGTTTAACCGTTTGAGTGCGGCGTATAACAGTTTTGTTCGTGAAACGAGCGCTATCGCGCTCCTTAGCACTCAAACGGTTAAGTGATTATCTCTGGCATGAATTCCATTTAAAACGATTGCCAAAAGACCTATCTGGGCTTCATCATCATCGTCATCCCCAGCGGCTAGATAGATTCCCTCTAAAAACAGCAAATCTGAAAGCATCGTCTCCAAACAGTTACTTGCTCTTACTCCTCGATCCCCTTTGCATCTCGTCAAGTCATTGCTGTTTGCCCCCTTTTCTGATACCGTCGGAATTCTCTATAAAACGCTTATGGTTTTTGTTCTGATTTTATTATTCGCCTAGAAAATAAAAGAAAATATCTCGAATGTATAATTGATGAATAAGGTAAGTAAAAGCCTTTCTTCTTAACTCTTTGGAACGTGACTGCCACGAAAAATCAACCTAATCGCGACGACAGAAAATTTTGTGAACCTAATAATGAAAAAAATGAGAAATAGGGAGGTCGTGTTGTTGTCTAAGAAAAGAAGCGTGACGCAGTTTGGAGAGGCGCAAAGTTATGTGATTTGTATAGCAAGTGCAAGGTGCATTGAAAAAAAGACTATGCCCAATGGAAAAAAAGGATGCGGTCCCAAAAAAAGGGACTGGTTGGAAGGAAGTAGGGCGGCCTGATGCGAAAAGGGACGTGGCTTGAAAGGAAGGACAAGATATAACGGGAAATATTGTACAACCTGGTGTAGTAAGTTCAGAAGAAATGCGTAAAGGTAATAAACCATGGCGACAGGATCAATAAAGTGTAATAATCCGAAAGGAAATGCGCATTCTATTGCCCAAAAGCAATTAAGGATTGAATCCAAAAGAAATAAAAACCAGGAAAACCCTTCCTGGTGAAGAAGTGTCTAGACACCACCTAATGTGTCTGCTAGGCTTGAGGAACTTATGTTATAGTTTAATGCAGGTACTGGTATGTCTGAATGTGTGTTGATTACTAACCCTAAATTAAGGATAAGATACGAAGTGTTTTCGTAAGGGTGCTTGCAGATGGATGGACATTCGATCGTGAGGGCTCAAGCCTAGTTGACGTACGTTAGTGAGATCAGTGAAATAAGGAAAAGATTTTATTCCTTCCGCAATAAAATATCCATTAGCTGGTAAGAGCAGCATTTGTTGTGTAAACTCCGAATCCTAATCTATTTAAAATCACCTAAAATTACCAGATACAACATTCCAATAAACAATAATCTGTATATTTATCAAGTTATTTTATATTACAGAATGAAATAGAGAATTTGAAACAGACTATTGCTGATATGGAAGAGAAAGTCCAATATCAAAGTGATGAAAGGTTAAGAGATGTGAATGAAGTCTTAGAAAATTGCCAAACTAGGGTAAATTTCAATTGTTGACATCACAAAAGTTGTAAAACATGGTTTTATTCAACAGATTTCTAAAATGGAACACCTTTCCCAACAACAATATGTAACCGTAGAAGGAATAGACAATTCAAATGCACGCGCACTTGTCGTTAAATTAATCAACGTAGTTTTAACCATTTTACAGGTAATACTTTTACTGGTAGCAACGGCTGCTGGAATTATTATGCCCTTCCTAAAGACCAGGTAATTAAAAATTTCTAGAAAAAAAAAGAAAAATTCTATACTCTAGTAGCAACAGGAAATAATCACAATTTATTTAATTCAGAGTTCGTGTTTTAACGACCCTTTTCTCAATACTTTTTGTAATATTTGTGATACGCCAATGGCCAGATGTCCGAGATATAGGAGCTCACATGGTTCGTCATTTAAAGGAATCACTGGTTGTTAAGTAAAAAACAAAAAAAAGATGGAAAGACTCTATAGGGTATTTATTGTACATATTCATGATACACCCTTTAATTTATGTGACACTAACGCCACATTGGCAAATTTGCAATATTAAAAAAAAAAAACAAATTCGATGTAGATTTCGTTTTACTCTCGAGGTCCTTGTGTTTGGAATAATTTTATATATATCATACTTTGAGGCTGAAAGAATTGTATTTCGTATACGTTTATTTAATTCGTCGTGTAAATTATTTCGTTTTATAAGGAAACAGAGGAATTTGTCACATACGCGCGATATTGTCACATATACCTACATGTATATGTTCAACAAAGCAATTATATTTGTGGCCTAAATTTGTTAAATAATTAGATATTGGTTTTGAGTAAATCTATTAGAAAATTCTTTATGTGTTTCATTACCTTGTAAATTTACTATGACCTTGACTTAACTAACAAGGTTTAAGAAGTAGAATTGGTAGGGCATTAGTTTGGGGATGTATTAAGGGAAATCAGACAGCTTTGCGTTTTGGATGCATTAAATTCGACACGATTCACCCTGCCCCAGGCGAAGATTTTAATAATGTCATCGTTAAGTGATCCAATCATGCGTGCTTCTTTGATATCAGCGGCACTACCGTGGGATTTGGCCACAGATAATGAGTGCGCGAAATTAAAGATTCTGTCACCTGCAAAACTGTGAATTGGATTGGTGGCAAGAGATAAGAAGAGCCCTGGAGCACACCGGTATTGATGTTGCAAGCGTTAGGAATAACACCATCCAAAGTAACACGGATGAAACGGTCAGAAAGAAAACTACCAATCCAAGTAAGGAGAGAGAAGGGTCAAGATCAAATCTGGGAGTTTGGCTAAAAAAGCAGAGTGCCAGACTCTGCCAAAGGCCTTTGGGATGTCCAGCACAAAAACCCCCGGCTCACCGAAGCTATGGGCGCAATAATCCCAACTCTTGGTCATCAAATCACCGGTTGAGTGTCCGGAATGAAAGCCATGTTGGCGATCATGGATTAAGTTGTTTACCTCGAGATATTTGATCGATTGTGCGTTGATAAGAGTCTCAAAAACCTTTGCCAGAATACAAGTGATAGCGATTTCTCGCATACCTCTCGCTTTTTAGGAACTGACTGAACGTGGGAGAGTTTCCATAACGATGGAAAAATACCTTTTGAATGCGATTAATGAAATGCTTTCCTTAGAGGTTCAGCCAGAGAAGAGGCGCAGCCCTTTAGAAGTAGGGACAAGATACAATCAGATCCGATAGCATTTGTGGTAAAATTTGCAGTTACCACGAGTTTCCACTTTTCGTCACCTTTTTAAAAAAAACTAGTCGAGCTTGTGCACAACCTTTTTATTTAATACTTTCACAATTTCTTTTCTTATATAGATCGAATTTTTGCCTTTTCTTATGTATGCTTCTGTATTTTTGCAACTGATTTTTTAAAACTTTTAAAATGACTTTTGAATTTCTCTTGAAGTTCAACTTAGGAGGCCTTACCTCTGGTGGGGGGTCTCTCCTAGTTGACTGTTAGAACACTTCTGACTTTTTACAATATTTGACTTAGGAGGCCTTACCACTGGTGGGGGGTCTCTCCTAGTTAGGCTGTTTGAACACTTCTGAGATCTTCACCTCAAATACCCGATATTTATGTGGAAAATTTAACATGGGAGTGATACTCCCTTCCTTTTTTCGGTATTTTCCCTTACAAGGCGAAAATCCGGGAAAAACAACCCTAAAATCGAATGCCTTGCAATTTCGCCGATCGGAAATTCGATCTTTGACAATTCATGCTCATTTAGCCGGGTGCAATAAACCGCACGCCGCAACATGAGATCCACAGGTCAATGTGCAGTGCCTTCTTCTTCCTTGAAGTACGTTTTTTAGAATTTTCATTCATGCTGCCGACAAGGTGAAGAATTATTGGCATGCAACATGACCCTTCTCGTGAATTCTCTTGATCGCGGCGAGTGCCTCAGTCACAAATTTGTTTTGAAACCTGATATGCACTTGGGCGCCGGCAAGCAATGAATTGCATGGCAATTGCAGGCAATTGGATTTTAGGTGATAAGATTTATGATTTGGGTTTGTTTTTAGGTGATTTATGTTAGGATGAGATAATGTTATTTTTTAGGATTGGGAATTTGGAAGGTTATGATAGTAATGGGTTATGGATTCATAACACATTAGATACGTCAAGATTCGCAAGAAATTTATATACCTCTCGCGTGCGGTCCTTGAATAGTATTAAACTTAGAGATAGAGACAGGTGGGGTTTGTGTGGTAGATGGAAGTTGCGAAATTAACAGCTAGTACATTTGCCTTTCCCAAAGAATCCATAAATATATTCCCATTATTGTTGAGGGGTAGATAGGAAGAGGTGGAGTTGCTTTTGATGGACTCAACAAGAGACCAGAAACCTTTGCTATCTCTAGGGCATGCAAACCTCGTTGTAATGTTCTGGTCGATTTGGAACTTGACTTTACTAATGATGGAATTGCATTTGTTGTGAACTTCAGTATAAATTTGCCTTGTTTCCGTGCACTTATTTGCCATGTAGGTCCGAAAAGCCGCTTCTTTTAACCTCATAGCACTCTTACAATCCTCTGTAAACCACAAGAGTTCTGGTTTGGTTTAAGACTTTTGTAACTATAAAAAATAAAGGCGTACATCTCGACAAATAATATTATTATTAATAATACACCAATCTCTTGGTAAACAAGTAGACTCTTACCTTAAAGCTGACCACTTTTTCATTCGCCTACAATTTTTATAAAGATGCCAAATTTAATTTTCCTTGTGTTAAATATTGTCAAAATTATAAATTTGAATAGGCGATCTGCTAGCGCGAGTCTTTTAAGGTTCACAGTGAACTCGTAAAACTTTTCATTGTCTAGGGAACTTGCTCTGAATGACAAAAACTGGGGATCATCAGGTAAATTAAGAGGAACTAAAGTAAAATAATTCTACAAAATCACAACAGTTTTTAATAATTGCCTTTTCTCCAAAGCTATTAGAATTTTGTTGTTGAAAAAGGAGAAATATGATAAAAACGGTTTAATTTGCAGGTCCGGGAAATATTGGGGAAAAAAAACTATAAAATACGCAAAACTTGTAAAACTCTTATTCTTTTTTCTATTGCGCATTGCTTTTGAAATCGGGTGCAATGAGTTGCTAACAAATAAAACTCTCTCAAAAATCATTAGACGATAAATACTGTCTGTAATGATGGCACTCAAAATTAATAAACCTCCCAGACAGTAATTTTATTTAATACGGAGAAAAATGTTCCCCAACTTCAGGATTACACATGCATATAATGAAAAATTGATCTATTTATGTAACTTTTAAGAGGAAAAACGAAATTCTTTTATATTTTATTGAAAGCGGCAACATCAACGCTTTGCACGTAGTCCTCAAGCTTCTCTATTTCTTCTGTTAACCAATCGATAGAAACCTTTTCATCTTCGACCACACAAGACAGAACCAATTTTTTAATGCCGAATGCGACTGGTTGCTGTTTTGAAGCACCCCACAACAGACCATCTGTTTCAATTTTACGAATTTCTTCCTCCATTTTCTTCAAGTCGGTAGTATCATCCCACGGTTTAATATCTAAAACAACCGACGATTTAGCAATCAAGGCGGGTTCTGTAAAAATAAAAAAGAAACTAAGCATTGCATGTAATTTCACAGCATTGCATTTGAAATACTTTTAGATTTCTTTGCATGATAATCTGCCAGTCGTTGTTCCCGGACAGCATTGGCTTCTTCATCATCTTCCGAATCTGAAGCGAATAAATCAACACCATCATCGTCGTCGTTGTTGTCGACTTTGGGTTTCTCCTCCTTTTTGGGTGGTGCAACAGTTTTGGGAACTGACTGTGGTTGTTGTACTGTCAGCGTTTGCAAACGTTTCTCCAGTGTTTGAACGCGATTGTTAGTGTCCAAGCAGCATTTCTTTAGACTTTCCACCACTTCAAATTAAAATAAGTAAATACTGGCGAATAATAATAAAGAAAACGCACAAACTTACATTCCTTTAGAGTTGCATTTTCTTTTTCCAATGCCGCAAGCCGTTCAAGAACATCTGATCCGGCTGTTATTGGCGAAGCAGCCAATGCAGCAATGCCGTCCATCTAAACGGAAAAGGGTAGTTAATTACTAGAATTCCTTATAATTACAAGGGTAGTTATTAAAATCTTACCCTTTCTAGAGAGTTCTTAATATGTTGCCTGGCTTTAGCAATTTCTGACACCAGAGTACACTGACTTGTCGGCGCCTAAAATTAATTTTATTTTTAATTGAACTCCTAAAGCAATTTTGATATTGTTAAATGTAAAAGAAAACAACTCAATACAATCCTAAAAAAGCAGAGTTCCTAAACAGAAAAATTGTGTGCCACAAAAAAAGAAAATCTAACTAATACATTCGAGTGGGAAAGAAGAACCTTCAATTTGAAATTGGACTTCTGTCGTTTCAGAGAGTCTTCCTTATCTGGATCTTCTGGCTCCTTTCTGTTACCCTCTTGCAATTTCTCAGAGTTATCCTTATTGCTATTCTTTTTCTTCTTCTTCTTGGTCTTGGCTTCTTCGCTCTTAAGATTATCCTTCTTCTCAGCCTCATTGGGCTTAATATCAATGGACAGGGATACTTCTGATGTATTTTCAGCTTCATTTACACCATTTGATGGAAGAACGGCGGCCGCAGACTCACTCGCTTGATTGTGAGCTTTCGTCTTTTTGTTCTTTTTGACCTTCGCAGTGGCCGAGTCTGTGACCACTTTCGTGGGTGTGGACTCACGTTTCGACACATTCTCCTTATTACCGGCTCCTTTAAGCAGCTTGTAATGGAACAAATCCAATTTACGTATTATGGAGAAAAGCACACCTCACTTTCTTAACACTTTCATTTTAGCACTACTCACCTTTGACAAATGCTCAAAGTAATCCTTCTCTGCATCATTGTATTTTGATTTATCCAGCCAAACGCGTTCTGTTGCAAGTGGACAAGCCATTTTCCTGAAAAAATATGAAATTCACTTTTATAAACTTGCGGCTGCGTTTTCCTCAAAACGTGGCAACTCCTCCTTAAAAGTCGTCTGCCTTGCGAAATGTCGGTATTGATTTCCCACGGAATTTTTATTTGCCGGCGTACTCACCTGTTTATTGTTTGCGGATTCTTGAGCGCGGACCAAGACGACACTTGGGTATTTTAGAATAAACACGTACTTTATTCTAAGGAGCCCAAAATAACCTCCTCAAGGTGGAAGCGCTGACAGTGAAGAGATTTCTTGCCGACACCACAAATGACACAGAAGAGGACAGCGACAGACAAGCAGCAGCAAATCGCCGGAAAAGTGAAAACTCTCCTTCTTCTTGTTTGTGTGCGGCTCACTTGGGGACTGCCAACTTGCCAACTTGGATCCACGGGAGGGCGGTAAAATTCGAAACAAACTCACTAATGAATTTTTAGATTTTCTTTGATTTAAACTATTTTCATATAATAATTATGGAGGAACTCACGAAGAGGCCAATTATCAAATGGTAAAAGACGATAATTACACTTGTTCGCAGTAACGCAAATTTCTTTCTAGCTTGTGTAAGAAACCTGAAATGGTCCTGAAAAGGAGGTTGTTATCTCTACTTCTATATTCATCTATAAACTTGAAAGGAACGTTTATGATAATCTGTTCAAGAAGGATACACAAAATTTCACTGTTCTTCTAAAACTCTTTTCTCAAGTACGAAAGGGAGAAGACTACTCGATGAATGAGCATCATACGCAGGGATTGATCTAAGAGGAATCAGATAAATATCTTATTTGATATTGGAACAAAATCCATTAAAGAAATTGTGAGACCAATGACCTTGAAAGACTGCTTTTGTCCAACACGAAGTGGGTAATGCAATGCATTCTATTCGCGTCCAAATATGCGAATTATATTCAAGTCTAGGTTTGATCTGAGCCTTGCAAAGTAACACTATGTCAAAAAGGAGCAAAGTATTTTTTGTATCGCTGGAGAAAGTCCAGGCATTTTATCATACATTCTTTGCAATAGCTGAGATGTGATCCTTCCAACTAAGATTATTGGAAACCCTCTAAACCCTTGAACCCCAAAACATGTTCAAGGTAAGAAAGTTTGAAATACACATCCCATCGATAGAGATTGGTGCTAAGTGATGAGAGATTTGGGATTCATTTGCATTAAGCTCGACGATTCGCTTTATAGGGTAAAAATGGAAATTGGAATTAGAGATCTCGTCGAAATTTATAACAGGTACGTGGATCACTGTATAGTTTATTCCGAATATTGATAATATACTCCTCATAGATCATTATAACACGTTACGAATTTCTGGTAGACTGATGGGTCTCTAGTTCTGAGAAATGCCTTCTAAAGCTTGTCCTTATTCTTCAAAGTTCTCAATGATCTGTTGAACCATGGAGATGGAGTAGAAGAGGTATGTAAAATATATTAAAGCACAAATATCAAATAAATCCAAAGAGTAAATTAATATGAAATACTAGAAAATATCACGATAAATATGCAGAAATCCTTGCACTAGCAGGAAATTAGTAGGAAAAAGGGGTAACTCTATTATTTATGTTATATACATAACTTTAATATTTACATTGCACTTCCGAGGGTGTTTATTTGTATCTTTTTTGAAGAATATGCATTAATCCTGTCTGTAAATCAACATATGACAAAGTGCTCACGGCCCTGCCAAAAATAATTATCTGCTTTCTCATTTTACTATTAAAGAAAATTGTTTTAACTCACAAAAGACAATTTTATTTCCATATATTTTATTTGAAGATCCGAAAACAAATTACCCTTCTGAAGAGATTCTTATTAAATGCGACAAAAATGCTATGCACAAGCCAGTCATATGATTTTGGCATTCTTTATTTTTCTCATCTTCGTTTGAAGGAAAACAACCATTGGACAATTGCCATGAAATTATTTCCTTTATGAAAACTTTATTAAAGAATTCCGTAAAGCCACTGATGCCACAAAAGAGTACTAAAACAAAAATTAAATCATATTCGTTTTTTTTTCAATTATTCACTTACTCTGTTCCAAGAATAAATCTCTAAAGGTTTCTGGTGTATCGGATAAAAAAATTGTCAAAATTTCTCTATAGACATGGGAGCAAAGGTCAGCGAGAATGATTTTCACGGTCTTTGTGAATGGGATCCATGACATGCATTTGTTTCTCTTTATTAAATGGACTATAAGAATTCTAAAAATAGAAAATATTTCGTGTTCTATTTTTTATGTCGGTACAGTATAGTACATACTGATGAGTTTTATGATACCCATATGAAGCTTGTTGGTGCGTCAGGAGCTCTATACATTCAGCGCTAATAGTACATGAATCTGTAGCTAAGATTTGAGCCAAGCAGTAATCTAAATTGAGAAATTATCAATATCCAGCTATATATTTGGAGACAAAACAAATCTGATATTTTACCTGACAAAAGCCTGTCTGGTCTACCTTCATCTACATGTCTTGTATACGTTTCCCATGGTAAAATTTTGTATGTATTTGGTAAGATGTTATAAGTAGGTCGTTGCGGCAGAGTCCACTGAGATGATATAATTCCTCTGAAGACTGCAATAAATTTATTACTCATAATAATTTATCCAAAGTCTTGCCTAAAAGCGAAAATAAATAATTAAATTTAAAAAAGAAAATATATATAAAAAGTTTTTAAGGATGTCTTCTGAGGATAACGCAATGCAATGTAACAACTCTTAGATCGAAGTTGTTCAGACCCAGATTAGTGACTTTGAAATCGGACCAATTCGGGTGCAATACTCCTATTTTCTCCATCTCACTTGCGCTTTCTTCGTTACTTTCAAGCAATGTTCAAACGCAAAGCTATTTAGCAATTTTATTCGATTTAGAAAAACATAAACCAGATGTGGCTTTTGAGTCGGATCAGACTATAAATGATAAAAGCCGTCCGATTTACTAGGAACCAGAAATTCGTAATCCATATGACTCCGAAAATCTCCATGTACCGATTTCAAATCAAATGGGACCGCACATAACAAAATTCGTCCATCAGATTGGCGTCGCCTTTTTGAATTTCGAAATTTGGACCAAAAATTCATAACTTATGTCTTTGAAAACCCCCCGGATATAAATTTACAGTTGAATTTGGCCATAAATGATAAAAACCATCCACCATATTGGCACCGCCATTTCGAATTTTGTAAATTTTAACCAAAACTTCGTAATTGGCTACCTCAAAAATCCCCTGATATCGATTTTAAGTCAAATCAAACCAAAAATAATGAAAATCGTTCGTCATATTGGCGCCACCTTCTTGAATTTTTATTATATAAAAGCAGTAAAATGCATTGTTGCCGAAATCATGTCTGCATACCAATTTTCAAGTTGATCGGATATCGGTTGACCACCAGGACGGCTCTAGAGAGCCCGCTCCAAGCAATGGCACAGCGTTTCCACTATCAGTCAGAGGTCCAAATTTTTAGATAACTGATGAAGACATCATCAGTGAGTGGACCAATAACCAGAGAGCCAACCAGTTAGATATCAGCCGATTTATAGAGGTATTATTAAGAACCGGAACTATTTTAGCAATCTTATAAACAAACAGATAAAACAAAATAGTGTTCGAATATGTAATAACAACATGCAACAGTATAATAAAATTTATTTTACACTTACTTATCTGCTTATAAACTGAAATATTGTGAAAATCTTGAATCTCACTCGTTTTCCTTAGATGAGAAATTTTTTTTAATACCACACTTCCAAATTGAGCTGATGCAGATTGATTATTTTCATTTACAAAACCTTTATTAATTGTTTTAATGACTTAATAACAATTCTAATTATCCATTTCATTCAGTTACCCTCAAGCAATCCTTCCGCTATGGCCAATCCAAAGTAAACATCCGGCGAAACTATTTCTCCATCGTTGAAATTTTTCAAAAGAGAAGTTATTGCATTTTCAATTTCCACACTATTTGTCTCTTCAAGTATTGTAAAGAATCCGAAAAATATTACCAGACCTTTCACGAACATATTCAGAACTAAAAGCAACTTTAATGAAATTCTTCGACAGTCAAGTCAAGAAGGATTTTCGCTGTAGTGCGCATGTTGAATGTATCAACTTTGAAGGTGGCGGGGCGATAATACAAATCCGGTCTAATTAAATGACTGATTGCAGAAATAAATCGTTCTTAAGATAAATGGGATAATCGGTTTTGAAATCCAACCAAATGACTATTTCGTTTGCGTAAACAAAAAGTTTATCTGTAGGTGTAGAACATCGACCATTTCTTTATATTTTGCAAAGTAAAGAAAACATTTTAAGATATAAAATTAGCTTCAGGTCAGGGTGTTATTTCATCCACACAAAAGTGATTTTTATATCTACCTAGTAGAGAATCTAATAAGCCCCTTAATTACGAAATTATTAAAATAATGATTTTTTTAAATTAACTTAAAAATTAAAGAAACCCTACTCAATTTAAGTTTTTACGGGGCCACTAACTCGTGTTCAACATGAGTTTAAGCCACTGTATAGAAAAATAATAGCAAATGCCTGGGTTGTTGGGGTCCTGTTACTCCAGGCCTCCAAGAAGATGCTCTCCAGGGTATGGGAGGAAGTTAATAAAAACGTCTATTAAAACTTCAACTAGAATTTATTTGATTTGAGCTTTTCTAACTTTGGAAACATTTTATTATTACCATGGAAATAGAAACTAAGGATGAACTAAGGTAGGATATAATTTTTTAGAATTCTCTAGAATAGCAAATGGTTTTAAGTTTTTATCTGTTTATTTCCAAATACTCACTGGTCATTTGCGTTTGTAGTGGAAAAATTTCTTTTTATGAACAAGTGCTTTATATTTCCCGACCATTGCTTAGTTTTGTATGAAAATATGGCTCAGGGGAACATTATTGCAAATAAATAAATGAAAATTATTTTTAACTACTCATTTAATTCCTAAATTACCTTAAATTACCATACAATTTTCCGGAATTCCTACGTGTTTGTGAGTAAATTTACTTCACTTGTTAGAAACCATAATCATTTGAATTTTAATTATATATTTGCAATTCGCGCACGAACTGTATTATGTAATTAAAAACTTGGAATCACTACGGATGGGATATATTACCGCAACATGTAAAATTTTTCAATACGGAATATGGCCGAGCTTCGAACTAAGGTAAAAGGAGGGAATGTTATTGACAATGTAAAAAGGAAACGGATTTAGCGTCGGTAATGCAGTTCGGGAAACTGTGTACCCAGTGAAAATTGTGTATGCATTACATGTATATGCTCTGTGATGGTAATGAGAGGAAAATATACTCTGAAAGGCATCAGAAAGAGACGGTTGTTCGTCACCTACCGGCAATTAGTTCTAACATAAAATAATATATCTTGGGTTTGTGTCCATGACAACTTTTGTGTCTTAAGTGAATTAGAGTTTGTAAATGGCGTATCAAAGTTCGCGTAAAATTTCGAAGTGTTGTTTCTCTGAAGTATATTTTAGTGGTTAATTGCAACGTGTTTTAATTTTAAGACCATGACTGAAATTAGTTAAAGTTGCACTTCGAAGTTTTCATTAAATACTTCTCAAATACCAAGCGAAAATGCAAGTAATGTGGTACGAAAAAGTGCAACTCTAATTAATTCCATCAGCCATTTTTAAGCATAGTAAAAATATTATATATGTTCTTATAATTTAATAAAATGACTTGTAAATTTAATATTGGTTTTATTTGGGAGTTTCTAAGAAAATAAAT